>JAGFBZ010002030.1:32500-52119 GCA_018398805.1 Hirundichthys speculiger | reverse complement strand
GCACTAAGTTTGTTCCTTTAAACACATTCTGTGTCGTCCTGTGTCAATGAGCTACAAAGCTCCACCCAGGAAGTAGTCAGGCTCACTAGTTGTGCAACAGACTGTCTGGCCTCATAGAGAACGATGCTTTGCTGAGTTTCAAGGCCACAGTGTTGATTGACTTTGTTCATCATATGTCTGGAAACATGAAACAAATGTATGCAGGGATGAATCATTTCCAGAGTTGACTGTCGTAGCTTTAAATGCTCTTGATGTTGACTTCTGCAGTATATGCAGTAGAAGTTGGGATATCCCATGAAACAGTTCAGCACAAATAAAAAGGGGAGGTTGAGAAAAACATCATGCACTGTACAGTACATTACATAATTGTTGCTGATATTTCCCATCGCTGGTTCCTCTGGGATCGAGCGTTTCTCGTGCTGGTGGGTCACTCCTCCCTCGAGGAGCTCGATGAAAGTACTCGGAGTACTATGTTAACGTTACGTAAGATCTGTTGTTTTTAACTGTTTTTGCATGCGACTGTGACGTGTGAAATTCATTGGTCAACGCCACCTTAGCGCTCAGTAGTATAATCCAGTCGCCTTACATGAGATTTCGATTACAAAGTGTACCGCAGCGTTTGGACATGGAGTCCTCATGAAACAGCTATACAGCGATATAACTGGGACAGACCTTCTTAACGCAGCAAAGAGCAGAGGGAGTTCAGTTTGGTGGGTTCAGGATTTCATATTTGCTTTTTCCAGGTGATGTTGTCCTCCAAGACCTTCAACTCTCACTGGAACAGTTCACAGCCTATGATGACGTGACAATCAGACAATCAGTCTCCTGTGGTGAAGACAGAAGACAAGACTCTCTGCTCACCGGCTGATCTGACCTCCTAAACTCACCTGCGCTCACAAACTCTGGGTGGTGACTGACAGAAACAATATTACGGGTTCAAGTGGCTAAAATGGGGTGAGGAAGGTCCAGGCCTCCCTGGTTTGGCTGCTGACCCCACAGCTAAGATATAAGCAGCAGTTAATGGACTCATGGATAGATATAACAATACAGTGATCCCTCGCCAATTCGTGCTTTAAGTTCCACAGTTTTAGTTATTCGCTGATTTTTTTCAGAAATATATAATATTAAAAAAAATGGAGAATAAATTGCGGAAACATCACAGGATGTTGTGCGCGTTCTCTCGCGGCAAAGAAATGTTGTGAGCCAGCCTGGCTCCTTTAAGAAGGTGGTCTTATGGGTTATGGAGTGGCCTTATGGGTAATGTAGTGTGTGGGTTGTGGGACGGCAGATGGAAAACGAGGTTAGATGAAAGAGTGGTTTCAAGCCTTTGAGCAAGTGGAAGCGTGTATGGAAATGCACGCTAGTTACAGTAAGTCGTACGTGCAAAATAAAAAAGTCATGCGCACGAGATAAAAAAAATAATTTACATGTCACGTCGAGGGCTCAGTACAATCCTATTCTCTGTAACAATCTTTTTTTTTTCTTGCTTCGCGCGCTGTCACACGCTAACCTCGCTAAATCTCCCTCCTACAGTACCTGTAATGGGCCGCTGCTGTGGTAGTTATGGCGAAGCCAGTGACAAATCTTAGATTGGGAATGTTTTCTTTTCTTTTTTTTTTACTCTGCCCGATGCGGTGTTATTCTTTTAATAATGCGGGTTAAAATACGGGAGATTTACGGGAAATATACTAATATGGGAGGACGGCGGGGGAGAAAAGTAAAATACGGGACTTTCCCGTCCAAAACAGGATACTTGACAGGTATGCAGCACGTGCTGAAACTCATTAACCAAAAAAAAGTGACCAAACGATACACGCGGGCACAAAATTCACTTGTTCGTCTTGCAGCAGCCTTCACAGAGCAGTTTTTCAGCTCTTATAATCAGTGAGACTCTTGAAACAGACGTGCTGTGGAGCTAAAAGCATTTTGACATTTTTGAAGTTAGAATACTGTGCTCAAATTCCTACTGAAAGTTATACAACTCCAGAAAAACCATGACTTCTTTACAAGAGTTTAAACCAATGTTCCTTTCTTTTATTCATTTATTCCTAATAATGTCAAAATCTTATATCTACATCAACATTCAGTGAGTTTTGAATAAGGCTGAGCTGCTGTCTGAAATGATCTCGTGGTTGCCCCTGAATGTCACGTTGAGCAGCAGTTTAGAGGAAAATCGCCTTAAATAGCTTCTCTTTGTTACAAAAGAGAGCCGACATCATGGCTGCTGAAACCTAAAGACCCAAATTACACACCTCATGACGGCCTAATGGAGTACTTGGTGTGATTATTTAATAGTCTGTGAATGTACAGGCGGGAACATACAAGCTTTCACCAGCGCATGCAGTTACATTTAAAGTGGAATTTTCTTGTCACTAAGTGACACAGTCTATTAATAATTACGCAAGCAGCATCATGTAGGTCACATTATGATAACCGACTTATGGAAATCTACATTTTCTAATGACAGAAAAGCTTAGTTTTGAACCAGAATGATTTTTGCACAAACAGTAATGTGGACATGCTTTAAATGTTTTTTTCTTTTTAAACAGCAGGCAGCAGCGTTCTGCACAAACCGAGGGTTCCTGATGGAAGACGTGCATGACAAAAGTCCACCTTTGAGCTAATAAAAGCCTCCAGATCGTTCCTGTTAAGAAAGGGCTTATCTTTGGCCATTGTCTTTACAGCACCTCTGATCTGCTCATCAGACCTCAGGCTCATTTTCAGAAGTTACTCCTGATCCCAAATGTCTCCCGGAGCAAATGCACCACGATTCCAGAGATAACGCATTCTCATTCGAGTGAAAATGTTTTATTTAGACAAAAAATAAATGAACACACATTTACTTTATTTATATTTTTATGTTTTATTTTCTGAAAAATAAGGGATCACTGTAAACCGTTTTTGGTGGATTTTTTTGTATTCAGGCCATTTTTGACCATTTTAGGCAATGTTGCATATTTGCAACACTTTCATAACTATGGTTCTAACAAAAGTATTGTTTCAGGAAAATTAAAACAAGTAAAATGTATGATGTCTAGAGACATTGTTTTAACTAGATTTATTCAATTTTACTTGATTACTTACTTTGAAGTATGTTAATTTGGTGTCTCAAATGGTGAGCGAGGGCAAGCACAAGCTTCACATGACAGAAGCCATTTTTAAATCTGTAGTTCCAAGATCAGGAGACAGATGGCGACAATTCTGTTGCGTATTTGCAACTGAGGGACATACAGGAAATAAAATATACATAAAAATATGGAAACGGAATTTTAATTTTTTGGCCCTGCCCCTCAAAAAAGCTCGCTGCATATTTACAACTGTGGGTGCTACAGGGTTAAGATTTCACCTCGACGTGTTTCATTTGGACATTTTATTTCGTTGTCATTTTACCCACAGACCAGAGAGAGATTCATCTGCATGCACGCTCACTGGAGGAGCAGCCCTTCTGTTGACTTTCCTTCAGCTGCCTCCCTCGCTGTTATTTACAGCAGATGCATTGCACTGGGAAGCAGGAACACAAGGCCTGGCAGGTAACCAGCGATATTAAAAACATGTGGGAGGCACAGTAAAGCATATCTGCCCTGACAACATCACGATAAGCAGAGGTTCCTCTTTTTCTTCTCGGTTAGAGAAACCTTAACTGTGGTTGTTAGTGGACAGACCCTGTGGCCTGTGGCTGCAACATAGCTGTGTGTGCTGTGTGAGTCACAGTGCCGTCTGCAGACTTTCACTATGAACGTTTTCCTCTGGAGAGGTCTGTGGTCAGTTTGGTTTTGAGTGTGCTGGTCACTGTTTATGTGTCGCAACCACATCAGTAATGAGATCTGACAGCAGACTGTGTGTGTTCACGGTCAATGGCAGTGGCTTTATAGTCAATTCAATTGTAATAATCAGATAAATATGTAAGGCTGCTTTATTTATATATATATATATATATATATATATATATATATATATATATATATAAATATATATATATATATATATATAAGACAAGATGTTATCTCCCAATATTAATGTAAGGAGTCATCAGGGTGGCTGTAGCTCAGTTGGTAGAGCTGAACTACAGCTACAACACTGGAAGGTTGGCGGTTCGATCCCGGCTCCAACTGTCCACATGCCAAAGTGTTGCCCCTAGTGGGTCTGGCAGCGCCTTGAATGGTAGCAGCCGCCCACTGGTGTATGAATGTGAGTGTGAATGGATGAATGAGAGGCCATTGTAAACCACTTTGAGGGCACCATGATGGTGTGGAGAAAGTGGTATATAAGTGCAGTCCATTGACCATTTATCAAATAAGGTGACACTTGTCACATTAAGTTAAGATGACAGTAGAATAACACTCAATTGTTTTTTTTTATTACTTCTTAATGTGTTTTTTAATCAGGTAATAAATATTTTACAGTAATTAAGAATACATTTTAAAAAAATCAAGGATTTAAAACATATTTGTTTGTTGTTAATGACCTCTCACTGCCCACCTGCAGTACCACGACAGCCCACCAGGGGGCAGCAGCCTGCACTTTGGGAATCACTGTTATAAATAAATGTGCTGTGTGTGTACAAAAAGTCTGGATGCTATGCACATTATGTTAAATTCTTTATATAGTTGAAGATATTTTAATATGCTGAATAATGGATGTCCAGATATTTATTATCATGTGCAATCATTGTAAAAGCATCGTAATAGTGTATTACGATGCTTAAGTGTACTACTCTCTGACACGGTAGAAGCGCTCTTATAGCGCTGACCCAAGCACCGTTGACTCCTGTCCATATGTTGTTGTTGTTGTTTCTGTATGTTTCTCTTGGACGGTGTACTGGGAAGACAAATTTCACTGTGTTGGGACGCTGGCTCAGTGACAATAATAAATCTGATTCTGATTCTGATCACTTTAATGCAACGCAAGCAGTCTGATGAGCTTAGGTCAGGCTGCATGAAAATTTACGAGGCTTTCCCTGACTTAAAAGTTATCTGAATAGCTGTATATGTTGAAATTGTGTTGTTGAGCATTAATGGTGCATCTTCCATGTCATGTGGTCTGACGCACTTCCCATCCCACCACAGATTAAAAGCTGTAGAAGTAGACGCAGGGCTGTTCTCCATTTCCCCTCAGTCTGAAATGAATCCAAGCCCAGAGAAAGCAGGGACCTTTCTGGATGTAATTATGTCTTCTCTCAGCATTTTCTCTTATGATGCTTTTCAGAAGTATTTCTGGGTTTATAATACAGTCATCTCTGTTTTTAATGAAGTGACTCGCTGGCCTTTCAGTGACGATATTCAGCCTTGTCCCTTGAGATTTCCCTCAATCAGCCAAATCTTTTTAAGATATCATGATGACATCTTTGCATATTCGTGGTGGGAAACATTGATGGTAAACTCTCAAATTATTTTCCTGTACAGTCTTTCACAATGTGGCAAACCCTGCCTTCTTTACTTCTGAAGACCCAGGGAGAGTCTCTCCGTTCCCAGTTATGCTAATTATCAGTCAGATGGTCCACCAGGTGTTGCACCTTTTTTTGTCCGGTTACTGACATCAAATTAAAAATGCAATGTTTCTTTGACAGAGCTGTCTGTTTCTCCTCTTTAAGTCCACCGTGTTTCCTGCCATACGGTGTGAGATTGATCACAAGAGGGGCAGTGTCCTTTTTATAATGACGTGGTTAGACTTTATCAATAAATATAAAAGGCATCCAACCCACAAGCGTCAATGCTGTCCTAAAGGGAGGCTTTGCCAGATATAAATGACCGATTTAGATAATGTATCCCATTTCCAGTCAGTAACGACTACTTAGAGACTGCTTTAGAGTATATTTAAGTATTACAAATTAGGGCTGGGCAAGTTAACTCGTTATTATCGCATTAACTCATTAATTTATTAACGCCGATATTTATTTTATCGCACGTTAATGCATGTTGCTCACATGCTTTTGTTTTGAAAAGTCTGTTACTGGCTGCTGCAGAACCGGAAAAGAATTATCAGGTAATCATAAGGAAAAGCTAAAACAGATATGGAGAACGGTAAAAATCTGTGTACTTTACAGTTCAGGTAGCAACTCAGGTAGGAATATTAACAATTCTGTCTGAAAAAAAAAAATTCTGGACTGTAACAAAACTTTGGCGTCATTCCTCCATGTTCCATCAGATCTGCTCCATGTGTTCACTGTCCTGCTGTTCTCTAGCTGGTTACTGCAGTGTGGCTCCATCTAGTGGCACAGATGTGTAATGACAACAGAAAGTCCAGTCCTCAATTATAAAACAAATTCAGTTCTGTGGCCCATTTTTAATTTCGTATATTTGATCTAATTCTAAAATTGAAATAAAAAAAAACAGGCATTTTTTCATATTTTTGTGTTAGATTAAAAAACGAAAAACCTAATAAAATGTCACTTTTTAATTTTTTTTTTTTGATAAACAATTGAAAATGGAAAGAATGAATGATACACGGATTGGTAAAGTTACTGAACTTTAACATGGACATTTTCCTTTTAAAGTTTTCCCAGATGGAGGATTTGACAGAAACAAGGTTATTTATAACAACTGACAAGTTGTTAAAAGTTTCTGCTGCTACCTCAGAAATTGCCTGTTTTAATGTTCTGATTGTGCTGAGCCGCAATCATTTTGTTGGATTTTGTTGGTAGACTTTTTTTTGTTTTTTATAAAAACAGGATGACATTAATGATGAGATTTACACTAAATATGTGTTACAGACAAGTGCTGATGTTAAAAGTGTTTGAACAACAAATGTTATGACACTTTAGTTCATATGGCAGCAGAACATTTAAATAAAAGTGCACTTTACACTACTTTTGAATTCACTATTTGATTTTGTGTATACAATGCGATTAATCGTGATTAATCAGGTAAATCATGCAATTAATCGTGATTAAACATTTTATTCGTTGCCCAGCCCTATTAAAAATATTTAAAATATGTGTATGTGAAGAGGGAATCCATCAAAGACTAAATTGAAGAAGTGGTTGCAGCCTCAGGGTCCACAGAGTGATGTGTGACGCATCCACGTCATTTCCCATTTCCATCCGGTGTAAGCATTCCCTTGGTGACCTTTCCCTGATATCAGTCACCAGTTTTAAAGCATCACTTCTGCAGTTTTTGGCTCAGAGAGCAACTCTCTAGACATGGAGGTAAAGTCGCTTTTCATTTCCTTTTGTTTGCTCTCTCCCGTGGTCACCGCCTTTTTTTTTCTCCACTGGTCGTCGTCGCCTTCGTTGCCACGTTTTCCACTGTACCTCTGCAAGCAACAGCAGGGGAGACAAAACATCGCTTCATAAAAGTAAGCAAATATTCTCTCAGACGAACTTCAAACTGATATTTTAACGTGAACAACAGTATGATCCAAAACCAAATCCCAACTGACACCAAAATTAATATGAATAATCGATGCACCTAAAATGATCAAGGCTGAAAATTGTGTTCAATAATAAAAACAAATGCCAAACTCTTTGCAAGTTTCTTCATTCCCTTTACATAAACTCCACTGAAGCAGTGGCTCAGCCTTCCTATGTGACTGATAATTGTTAGAAAGTGAAAGCTTAAATGCTTACATGTGGCCTTGTTGCTCCCCCACTGGATTGTGAAGCCACCTTCCATCAACCATGGGTGCGTGACTTGTTGACAAAGAGACAAAATGCTCTGCAAGGAACTCAGTCATCCTCCAGAGACGTACAATCAAACAAAAATTGCATTCAGGCAATTCCCAGGCAAACTTACAAATGACAGCGCCGGGCACTTAAACACGCTGTCGATAATCTGCGCCGCACCCGCCGACGCTCACTCCTCACTGACTCATCCATCAGCGCCGTCCACACGTGAGATCAAAGCCGTGGACGAGGGCCGTCTGGCAGCGGCGGTTCTGATAACTGAACCTGCATGCTGTTCCTCACGTAGCCTCATCACAGCTCATTATGGCCGGACATGAATGACATGCTGACCTGTAAACAATCAACCACGGTAGGGCCTTCGCACTAGCACCGCCAGTTCTGCGCTACGGGTCATTTAGCCGGGCCTGGAAAAGGTCTGCTCTGTTGTTTGGGTTCAATGTGCTACCTTGTTACGGCTGAGAACGCTTAATGCAGCCCTTTTAAATGGGAGGGGGGCTGCCACGCCGGAGAAAACGCAGCGGTTTTTACAAGTTGTGACATTTTCTCCACGGAAATGTTTTTTTTTTTCCTCGTCCTGAGGTGGAAAAGCTGCAGAAAACACCTGACCATTAAACAACTCTGGACACACCATGACGTGCAGTGATAACTTTTGATAAACTCGTCTAAACCTGCTGCAAGCTCCATGGTCCACGTGCATGTTACAACTGCACGTTATTATGCTGCTGTGCATCCGTGGCTCTCACGGGGAACTGTTTCCAAGAAGCTGTTACACCCAGGCTTCACATGCACAGCCGTAAATGTCCATCATGAACTGGCCTCAATAAATTACTGTACACTGTAAAAAAAATCTGTGAAATTTGCTGACATTTTTTACAGTGTAGCAAACCAGTGATTTAACTGATCAGTTTGATGTGGTTTTAGAAAGGAAGGAGTATTCGCTCTAACTGTCAATCAAACCCGCAGCAGTCGTGGATGTTCAAGTGATTTGCTTAACTGTGTGCACAGCTCTCCTTCCTCTTATAAAAAAAAAAAATTGTCACAAGGAGGTGTGGAAGGAGGACCCAAATGCAGGAGGTTCAAAAACACAAAAAGGTATTTATTTTACAAAAAACAAAAATACAAAATCCAATAATCCAAAACGTCAAAGAATATTTTTGAATTCTTTGATGTTTTGGATTATTGGATTTTGTATTTTTGTTTTTTGTAAAATAAATACCTTTTTGATGTTATGAGTGAAGCGAAGCCCTGAAGCGCGTATCAAGAAATGAGGAGGCGTGTCCGTGAAGCGCGTATCAAGAGTCGCTTCATTTGGGGAGGAGCCAAAAGTGATGACGTCTGAAGCTTCACCGCCTGGCTGCTTCGGGAAGTGGTTCATTTCTTGTCTCAAGAAATGGGGTTTGACAGCTTTATAAACGCCACAGGCTCCATTCAAAATGTGGGTTTTTTTAGGCGAGTTGCGGTCAGTTCAGGGTGTGGATAGAGTTTGGATAGCTTGGATACTAGAATTTGGATAGCGTGTATATAGTTTGTGGTAGTTCAGTATATAGTTTGTACATGATGGCACAAACATATTTATGCAGCCCAGCATAAAAATCTGCCATGTGAAAGGGTGTTCTCCAAGGCTGGAGAGATTGGAAAAAAAAAAAAGGAATCGGTTAAAACCAAAAACTGTGGAAATATTGCTATTTCTGAATAAATATACATAAAATAACCCCTTTAATGGTCGTCATTGTCCAAAGCATATCGATTGTACTCCCTCCGTAGTTCCACAAACAATTTTTACTGTTCTCTGCCAACATGAACTACATTGTTCTGGTAGTGCAGTGGTTAGGGCAGGTGGCTTGCATACAGGTAATATAGTTTTCGTGGGTTCGACTCCCGGCTCGTCGACCCTTTTGATGCGTGTCTGGTAGAGATGCGCGGTTGAACCGCGCACCCGCGGGCGGAGCGGATAATCCGCATATCGGGCGGATGACTCGTCAAAAAATAATACTTTAATTAAATTCGGGCGGGTTGCGGTTGAAGCACTCAAATAATAATAATAAGAAAAAATATTTTACATATTATTAAAAAGGATGGCGGGTCGGTTCGGTTTTGAAAATTGGTGAAAAAACGTTCCTGCAAATGGATAGCGGGCGGATAGAGATTTTAAGAAGCGGTTGCGGGTTATCTGGCCAATGTGTGACACTGCTTCACGGGGCTTCATCTCACCATCACTATCAAAAATACAAACTTAACTTGATTCCATGGCAGCCGGTGAGCACGTGGACAAGGCATACATGGTATAGAGACGACAATGGACAGCAAACTGAAAGGGAGTGACAGGACTTATATACACACAGGAACAAACGAGAGGCAGGTGTGAACAATCAGGCTTGACAAGATAAGGAAGCAAAACTGAAAACAATGGAGACAAGACAGACCTTCAAAGTAAAACAGGAAGCACTAGAGACATGGAGAGACGCCAACTTGACAACACACAGAATATACAGCAAAACACAGAAAAACGATCATGGCCGCTCCAGGCCATGACAAAAATATCACATTTCCTGACTGTAATTTTCACACAGAGGCTCTGAGAGCAACAGAAATCAGTCAGTATCATTTAAACCTGTGTGAACTGACTGATAGCTCACATTGCCACGAGGAGCTAATGAGAAGCTAACCTAGTTATCTGAGGATTATCTCTTCCAAACTCTGGTCCATTTCAGTCTGCAGGGTTCAGCTCTGCTTTTCTGTTGTAGTTTGTTCTTGACCCGTGGAAGGAGGTGAGGCAGCAGTCGCCACTGGATAAACTCTGTTTATCGGTTCAGCTCCTTCTAAGAATGGAATAAAATCAACTTATTTTATTGTAGCCGCATTGAAAATAAATATATTAGGACTTAATTGCATTAATACTGATTATTTAATAACATAAAAACTATTATGCATTAAAAAAAGAACCTTCCCCAGGTCACTAATTTCTGAAACACTGATACACACACTCCAGCTCAGTAGGTGGCAGTAAAAGTCACTAAAAGTTTTCTAGCCACATATCTAGTGTTATATCTGGTGTTATTGGAGACTTCTGGAGACTTTGACGTGAAAGCTCGTGTCATCGCTGCAGTGGGCCCCTCCCATCCTTCACGCCCAGAGTGCAAACTGTGCATGAATTTACAAAAAAGTCTTAAAACGCTGAACATAGTGGCTATAATGCAGTAAACGGATGAAAAAGGTAGACAAACATAGATGAAACCTAAACATTTGTGTTGTTAAAGTTCACATAAATGTCTATTCACTGATTCATTTGTCAACTCAAATGTGACTTGAAAAACTTGACTCACGTCAAATATTGCTGTTTGATAGAAATGTGATTAATTGTGATTGTTTCTTTAAATTCTGTCCCATCACTAAAATATATAATAAATACAATTATTTAAATTATTAATAAATAAATAGATTTAAAAAATATTCAAAACACACTACTTTTTTTTTTGGAAGAACAAACTACACAGAATTACACTCAGATGCTGCCCAACATTGCCCAGTAAATAGTTGAGATGGTGTTTTAATCACTGTAACTTGGTAATGTGATGGAGTTACCAGTTAAACTTTGTTGAGTACATGGAGCAAAGGATGCATCTGCAAGTTTCCATCCATTATCTGTGTCGGCTTTATCCTTCTCCTATGGACAGGTCGCAGTCCATCGCAGGGCCACATGCAGACAAACAACCACACACACTCACAATCACTCCTACTGGTAGTTTAGAGCCCCCAGTTAACCTGACATGCATGTCTTTGGACTGTGGGAGGAAACTGGAGTACCTGGAGAGAACATGTAAGCTCCACACAGAAAGGCCCCTGCTGAGGTTCAAACCAGGAACCTTCTTGCTGTGAGGCAACAGTGCTGACCACTAAGCCACCATGCTGCCTGCTACAAATTTCTCTCTTTAAAATGCCAAAAGGATGGGCTGCTGCATGGCTCAGGGGTTGAGGCGGGAAGCCCATGTACAGAGGCTGCGTTCCTCCTGCAGCGGTCGCAGGTTTGACTCCCTGAGACTCTTTGCTGCGTATCTGTCTCGCTTTCCTGTCCCTCTTCACTGCAAATACAAATGCCACTAGTGCCACTGCTCTCTGTTATGGTCCCTGAATAATGATGCCATCAGTGTTCACACTGAATCCACCACTGTATTCATGCTTTCAGCAGAATGAATACAAGATCGTGGTCAAATATTTTCTCTGCACTGATTTTCATATAGAGGAGGTATTTGTTTATCTTGTTCAGGGATCTAATAGTTTTATTATGCAGTACAGCATCATATATATATATATATATACACATGATTGACTGTGCCTCTCAAGATCTCCGAGCATCATTCAGATCAACGAGACACTGAAAGGATTCAACGTGCAGGTGGAGATGCAGGTGCACTCTTTCAATGCTCCCCTGTTCAAAGACTGCAAAAATGTGCAAACTAGAGGTCTTCACGGGTCCACTTTCATGGACCCAAACCCGAATGGACCTGTGAAAATTCGACCCAAAACCAACCCGACCCGAGCTATTATCATAAGTCCGGGAGTCTGAACCAGAATGGAATATTTGGAACCGAAACCGACCTGACCCTAGTCTCTAGTTTCTGACCACGAACCGAGACAATCCAGCCCATAGTTGCTCATGTTAAAGTTGTCTAGCGTTGAATAAAACTTAATTTTCTTACCTAAAGTTGTCTTTTTCTACCCGGTTCAGTTGCTACATAGGCTACGTGATGTAAACAACAATAAATCTACGTTGTTATTTTCTTTGTGGATACAGATGCTATTGGTAGCAATTGCTAACGCTAATAGCCTACACCGGTCAGGACGTGTTGTAAATATGTTCTCTCATCCAGCATTGTCATGTTTGCGATCTGTTGTGCTTTACAGCTGCCAGACAAACCGCTAATAACACGCTACGGCAACACGATTGTTTCATGACAAATACACACCACGTTAATTAATAATTAATTAAACTGCCCTGAGTCCTGACATTGGCTGCCACTGCCAATATCTTTACCTCTCTCGAGTAAACGTGGACCCAGCCTGTCAGAGAGCACCGACCGGACCCGAGACTAACTGTACTGATTCTGACCCGAACCCAGAGTCACGTCTTTTAAATGGACCCGAGACCCGATTCGGGTCGGGTCAGAACCTCAGGTTTTCGGGTTGTTGGGTTGTTCCGAAGACCTCCAGTGCAAATGCTTACAGCACATGACTCGTGTTGACCGATTTCACAAACAAAAACTTATTTTGTTTTCTAAAAGTGATCTGTGTAAATGTTCCGTCATAATGTTCAATGACGGTGTTAATAAGACAAATTGAAACAAGTGGACGTGCATCCACGCCTCTATGGAGGAGAGAGAGCGCAGCCGTGTCCCAGGGGGCAATTTATTTTACAGCCAGCTGTACGAACAAACAAAAGTGAAAATATTACAACAACAAACCGCTCAGTGCTACCAAACGCTGTCAGAGCAGGAGTCTCCCTCTGCTGCTTTCAGGAATCACCAGAAAACAACTCTTTCTTTCTAACACATCTAAAACCCAAACATCAGTCACTTCTGCACATGTTCTGTTTTTATTCTGTCATTTAAATGCGTTCAGACAGATTTATGAGGCAAGGCTGGGGTGACACTTGAACGTTGCTCCTGATCTTAGGTCACCTTGGACAAAAGCATCTGCTCAATAACTAAATGTAAATAAAATGGCATATTAAATTGCATGAACTCTGCAGGTCTTTGTCCGCTTTAAAGCAGAGCAGAGCGTTTCATCTCAGCGTTCAGCGTTCAGCGAGGTATATTATTCTCCTGCGAGCCACTTCTCATCCTCGCGCCTCTATCTCAGGTGCAAACGTCGCCTGGCTCTCATACGAAAAGGTTGTTTAAAGATATATTGACCATGATGTCACGGCAGAGGTGGAGAGGGGTGACAAAGTGCATCCTCCTCTGACGCACCTTCCCACTGAGTCATAAATGGAAGCAAACCTCGGATGAAAAACCTCATGTTGTCCATGTATGGTCATGACATGGTCACGTGTGGTGAACGTACACGATACCAGACTGAGCTTTTTTTCCCTTCTATATGGGAGGTACCATAATGTTGAATTTTCAGATGCAGCTCTTAATCAGAGGCACTTATCCTCTGATGGCTGTCCTCTTATAAAACTTACGAGAGCGAGCCGTCGTGCCTCCTCTGTGGAGCGGGTGTATCATCTGCAGCGTGGAGTTACAGCCTGAGTGGGATCATTTATCGAGACGGAGCCTCTTTGCCGAAGCCATCCTGTCAGGGTCCGTGATGTTGCCTGGACTGCTCTTGACCTTTGAAGCCGTTAATAGACCTGTAAATGCAATGCGCCCCTCTGCCACGCGCACTGAACGTGCTGTATTTCAGCTGATCGTCGTCTCCCTGTCAACACGCTACGTCAAACAGTTTCCAGCGTTGGTGATCTCATTCATTTCCTTTGCTGTGGAAACACATGCTGCTGAAAATCTCCAAAACAAAATCAGAACTAGCACCAGGGACAGTTCCTGCGCCTGAAAGGTGTTGAGGAGTTTGGTAACAAATCAGGAAATCGATGAAAAATGAGCATCTACATAAATTCAACTGATGCGTAAGAGTGTCGAATAACGATTTTTACAAAATAGAAACATGCACTGTTGAATTTCACTTTCTCTTTCCCTCCTTGCTTGTTTCCTTTTGTGCCGGTCTGTTCGTAATGGGGCTCTTGATGATCTGTGAATTGTGGCCCTTTCAAGAGAATAAGAAAAAAAAATGCCACCAAAAAAATGTTCATACACTCTAATATGTCGTTGGACCGCCTTTAGCTTTGATTACGGCACGCTTTCGCTTTGACATTGTTTTGATAAGTTTCTGCAATGTCACCAGATATATTTCCATCCAGTGTTGCATTAATTTTTCACCAATATCTTGCATTGATGATGGTAGAGTCTGACCGCTGCACAAAGCCTTCTCCAGCACATCCCAAAGATTCTCCATGGGGTTCAGGTCTGGACTCTGTGGTGGCCAATCCATGTGTGAAAATGATGTCTCATGCTCCCTGAACCAGTCTTTCACAATCTGAGCCTGATGAATCCTGGGATTGTCATCTTGGAATATGGCGGTGTCATCAGGGAAGAAAATAATTCATTGATGTAATAACCTGGTCATTCAGTATATTCAGGTAGTCAGCTGACCTCATTCTTTGAGCTCATACTGTTGCTGAACCTGGACCTGACCAACTGCAGCAACCCCAGATCAGAACACTGCCCCCACAGGCTGGTACAGTAGGCACTAGGCATGATGGGAGCATCACTTCATCTGCCTCTCTTCTTACCCTGATGCTCCCATCACTCTGGAACAGGGTCAATCTGGACTCATCAGATCACATGACCTTCTTCCATTGCTCCAGAGTCCAATCTTTATGCTCCCTAACAAACTGAAGCCTTTTTTTCCAGTTAGCCTCACTGATTAGTGGTTTTCTTAAGGCTGCACAGCTGTTCATTCCCAATCCCTTGAGTTCCCTTAGCATTGTGCGTGTGGAAATGCTCTAACTTTCACTATTAAACAGCCCTGAGTTCTACTGTTGTTTTTCTTTTATTTGATCTCACCAAACGTTTAAGTGATCGCCGATCACGATTATTGAGGATTTCCTCCTGGAAGAAGATGGGTCCCCACTATCCTTCCAGTTTTTAATAATGTGTTGGACAGTTCTTAACCCAATTTAGGTAGTTTCTGCAATCTCCTTAGATGTTTTCTCTGCTTGATGCCAATGATTTGACCCTTCTCAAACAGACTAACATCTTTTCCACGACCACAGGACGAGTCTTTGACATGGTTGTTTAGGAAATGAGAAGCAACTCATTGCACCAGTTAGGATTAAATAACTTGTACCAGCTGAAAGATAATGGCCCATGCAGTAATTATCCAATAAAAGGCTCGTACCTGTTTGCTTAGTTAAATCCAGGTAGTGACTTTATTTCTGGCCAGGCAGTGTATGAACTCCTGTATTAAAGGGTTGCACCCCTCCTCTGAACTGGCCACAGCTGGATAAGCCTCCCATCAACAGAATTACGTGTGGCAAATGAATGAATGAATTATGGAAAACAGCCAAGAACGAAATTACAAGAACAGTGCACGAGCACTTTAATCAATGTAAAAGTGATGACGAAGCCTGATGTGAACATGTTTAACACTGGAGGTCGATCAGCTCCCATGAGCAACACTGGAAAGTTCTGGATGCCTGAGTTTATGGGTTTTATTATGTCCTTTGATTCATCGTTCTTGTGTTTGACGGTGGAGACAGGCTGATCTTTTCAGAGGCTTTCTGTTGGCAGCTCTTCCCAATACACCATCGCTGACTTGTTAATTATTTTTCTAAATCATTTAACATACTAAGGGCCTGATTTACTAAAGGTTTGCGTGCGTAAAAACGTGTGCAAACTTGACACCACCCGCAAACCAATGTGCAATCTGATCTACTAACAGCGTGCAAAGAGGACTGCGCCTCTCAAATCAGCAAAATAGCACACGCTGTTCATTTAGTACTTTTGCCCTGATGAATAATCAATATGGGGCGTACCCGCCAGAAAGCGCTAAATACTGGGAGGGGAAAATGCAAATAGGTTCATTTACCACACGCAATGAGATTTACCAACCCTGAAAGTAATTGCGGGGATTGTGATTGCGTCTGTATTTAGTACGTTCGAAAGGAAGGTGCTATTCTGTCCACCATTACGCACCGATGGCTGCTGTTATTGTGGCAAGGAGGCGACATCGCCAAAATCAAAGAATACGCAGAGAGAGAGTCTTTCGGACTCGTGTAAATTTGTTTGCACATGCAAAAGGAGAAATATTTTATTTGAATGTTAAATCGAGTATTATTCAGCAAAAGGTTGCCACAGGAGGCACCAGGGTTTCCGTTGTCTGGTAATTGCTGGACTTTGTCTGGTAAAATATGCGGAAGTCTGGGATTTTATAATCTCTCCGGTCAAAATGTCCGGTGAAAATACTCCTCCCAAGCACAATTTCAGTTGTAATAAAATGGGTTATTTCCACATCATTTTATGAAAAACGCCTCGGGATTCTCCCAGAGGAGCTGGTGGAAGCGGCCGGGGGATCTGGACCTCTGAAGCTGCTGCCCCAGCGACCCGACTTCGGATAAGCGGAAGCTAATGGATGGATGGATGGATGGATTTTATGAAAAAACATATACTTTTTTTACGAATGAGTAGTGTGTGAGGACGAGTCGGCTCCAGCCACAGCTCCACTCATTGATGCCACAGCTGCGCGCAGAGACGCATCTCCGTAATGACAGCGCTCTGCGGTTATGGAGGCTTGAACTTCTTAACGGCCACTTAACCACCTGTCTTGTTTGCCGAAGTTTTATTAAAGGCCACTTTTTCTTTAGTTCTTTGCCTTATATCTTGCCACCTTCTTTTAACCTCATCTGCCGTTCTTTTTGTCTTACCAACTGCATTTATTCTATCGCACATTTTCTCCCATATTGCGTTTCTTTTGGTAATGTTTAAATTTCTTTGCTTTAGTTCATGAATGTGTTTATTTGCCTCTTCCACTAATATCTCTAACTCCAACTCGTCAAATTTCATTTTGCGCTTGCGTCTATCCTGCTTTCCATCCAGACTCTCCATGGCGCAAACCGTAAGACACGCAACACCTCATTTAAATACTGCGGTTTGCACCCGTTATCAATTGCGCGAGCATTCTTAGTTGATCACCCGCAAAACACACAACAACAGCACGCGCAAACTTTTTCAGTGCACACGCAATTTAGTACTCTTTATTTAGGATCTTAGTAAATCAGGCCCTAAGTGATGCCTGTAGAGTCTAAGATGTAGCTGCTTGTATGTCTTGAATGTTTTCCACCTCTAAACAGTCATCTCCCTCTGTAATGATCTCTAAACTCTTTGGAAATATTAATATTACCCCACATTGACAGATTAGATTAGATTAGATTCAGTTTGTTGCCATTTGTAGTAAAACCACACTGGAAAACAGCTACAAACAGCTCAAGCACACTGTCAACATTTACTAGACGAACATAAAACAGGTTAAAACATAACGCCTGTGACACATTACCACATTAAAAACAGTATTAAAAGTGTGATAATAAATAACCAATAAAAGACAAATTGAATAACCTCAAACATGCCCTTAAATGAAGCAAATTTCATTGTTCATCTTGTGGGAAGAAACTCTCAAATAGCGAGATCTTGTGCAGATTTTAGATTTTTTTTATCCCATAGTTGACACTGAAGTTATTGAATGAAAGTTATTTTTTTCATTGATATCCAAAGTGATATTCATTTTTACCTTCATCTACACATGAATCTAATGATTTATCCACTCCTGTAGAAATCATACAATGTCATTCACTTTTATAGATTTTTCATTGCAAAAAAAAAGGTTTTAGGACGAACTGAAATTCAATTCTTGATTTTACCTACATTGCACCCTTTTTCTGTTTGATGCTGCCGTGACACCTGCATGCAGTTTTTGTGCGTGCATATATGCGTGCGTGTGTGTGTGCGTGTGTGCGTGCGCGTCAAAAGCACAGAGCCATCATCACCCGTCCTCTGGTGCTCTAATTACATCCTGTCTGGATCAGCGCTGGTAGGCAGCAGGAGGCTGCGAGGCTCACGTCATAATCTGGCCCACGTTGACAGAAACCCAGCAGAGCTCTTGTATGCTGCCCACTGTCATTGTTTTTGAAAACCAGAACATTAGAACAGAACGAAAATACTGTACTCTGTGACCTCAAAACACAGTGACAGTAGGATGAAGGAGAAATAATTAGACCGTCCACGATGTCAACATCTTTCACTCTACTGACTGAGAGAGGAAGTTACTTGAAGAGGAAGTTACACGGAAGACTAAATCCAAATGTACATCATAGAAATCTAGTGAGTTGTCTTTAAGTTGAAACTTTAGCTCCTTACACACTGGCTTTTCTTTCTGGAATATTCCAGCCTCTTCCAGGTCTCAGATACCCCCCCACCACTTCCTGCAGTAGAGCAGAAGGGGCGAGAAAGGTGAGATCGTGTTCGTAAAGCGACATCCCGCCACTTTGTAACCGAGGAGCGACGTCAGAGAATTTCTAGCGATGTTCTGATCGTGTCTCACAACGGCGTAACAGGAACATGGAAGAAAACAGAGAAGGCACTTTGATCTCCACGTATCTTCCTTCACTTTCTCTAAACATCTTAATGCTGAACTGCAAACATTTTCGAAAGGCTGATGAGACGGTTGAAGGAAGGTGGATGTGGAGTTTTAGAGAAGCTCTATCAAATTAATGATACTTTTCTCGTTTTTTTTGTCTAGTTTGACGATCGTCAAAGGATACGTCACACATCACGATGATGCTGAGTCACACTTTCATTTCTGTTATTCTGGTTTTATGTGTGTGGCTAGAAAACACTGCAAAAACGGTGACGCATTTCTGGATTTCGAACCTTGATTAAGATTGTTTATTTCCTTGAGTCTCGAACAAACGTGCAGCGATGAAATATGCATTTGCTTATTTGATGTTGTCCATATTCACACTTTTTTAAATGAACAAAACGAGAAGCAAACAAAAACGTTTTCCAGGCCGGTGCCTTTATTCTTCAATTGCCTTTAATTCATATGACGTGCGTTTCCCATCAGTGACGTGCGCTGAGGTTGACAGCTGCTGAGGCAGCGACTCTCAGATTTAATAAATACAAATGAAGCCCAAAGAGTATCTTATTCATCATTTGACTGATAACAAACAATGGGCTATGTGTTATATCTCTTATCAACATTCTTCACACAAACGTGACGCAAATGTCATTTGACGTCAAAATTAATTAAGCAAACCTTCCAGCTCCGCCGTTGTTCTTCCTTTTATTTCCTCTTGCTTTGATTGAAAGTCCAGATTTATCAATTTTCTCAGCTTGTAAATGCAGTCTTCCATATTTATAAGGAGGATTGTAAAGGAAATATAAACGAG
>JAGFBZ010002030.1:0-27500 GCA_018398805.1 Hirundichthys speculiger | reverse complement strand
GGTAGCTCCAGTTCTTATATCTATTTCTTGTTAATAAACACATTTTACATGAGCGTGAGTATTTTGAGTGTGATGGGACTGGTCAGCTGTTCAGGGTGAACCCAGCCCGTCACCATGAAGACAGCTGGGATCGGCTCCAACTGACCCCCGTGGCCCCAGATAGGTCAAGCAGGTAGAGAAACAGTGATCCCTTATTTTTCACAGTTAATGGGGACTGCCCCGCTCTCCACGGAAATCAAAAATCCGTGAACTGGAGCCGGAGCCTTGCGAGCATAAATAATGTGTTTAAAATATGTTTAAAAACCACATAAAAGTAGTGAGGCACTGCAGCGAAACAAGACAAAGGCTCAACTGTGGTCTTTCTGTTTCCTTCACATCCTCTGGTCTCTGAACCGTAGTAAAGAAACCACTGGTATTGTGCTAATTTTGGCTCGTAATTAGCGGCGAACACGCTAACAACAACGAAAGAAAAAGTCCGGTTTTGCGTGGAACGAGCACTTTATTCTGACACTGCAGGAACTTGTAACGTCACACAGGTTGTATTGTTGGGCTCCTGTGGGTTAACAGAGAATGTAAATCTATACACGCTGGGCTGCTGTTGATGCTCACTCCACTTTTCATCTAACCCCGTTTTCGTTCTGCTGTCCCACGACACACACACTCCATTACCCATAAGGCCACATAATTACCCATAAGGCTACCTTCTTCAAGGGGCCAGGCTGGTTCACAACATTTCTCCGCTGTGAGAGAACACGCACAACATCCTGTGACGTTTGGGTGATGCATCTCGGCCAATCAGAGCTCAGACTCTAGAGTGCTGGGCCGTCTGCGATTCTCGTGTTGCTGGCAGCTGCGACCCCTTGTCTGCGGTGGGGTGGATTTTTGCGGGATTTCCGTGATTTTTAAAAAATGTTTTTTTATTATATAATACATTTCAGAAAAATCCGCAAATAACTAAAATCGTGGAATTTAAAGCCCAAATTGGCGAGGGATCATTGTAAATAACCAAACAAAATCCCCCAAAAAACACCTGTGATGGGGCAAGAGTATTTGTTTTCATCATTTGACGTGACTCCTATATGGGTATACAATTAAATTTGCAGTAACTGTTGACGTTCATTTCAGTTTAATTCAATAACACTTCATTAATCTCCAAAGGGGAAATTATTTGCTCCATTAACTTTCATTATTTAAGCTTCTTCAAAGAGTCATTACCTCCACCAAGGAGGTAATGCTTTCGCCGGCGTTTATCTGTCTGTCTGTGTTCAAGATAACTCAAAAAGTTATGGACGTATTTTGATGAAATTTTCAGGAGTTGTCAGAATTGTGGAAGAACTGATTTCATTTTGGGTGTGATGCGGAAAAAATCCTGGGTTCTGGATCACTTTCAAATTTTCAATAACATTGCGGTCAATGGGGCCGAAATTTTGTTTCTCAATATCTCCGTTAATTATTGCCCTAGACTCATGAAATTTGACTCAGGGATTGAAAATGGGAACCTCTATCAAATTTCAAAGGCTGATCCAGATCTGATCCAGAAGGCGAATTCTATCGCAATCTGTAAATCGCTATATGGGAGAACTGTTGTGCTTGGCGGAGGTCTGCGCTCTCCGAGTGCTTTTCTAGTTTCAGATGTTTCAGGCTGCAGGCAGGAAGGATCTCCTGTAGCGGTCCGTAACTGAAGACACAGTGTTGTTGAACCTCTGTGTTGTGAAGAATAAGCCAAGCTTTGCACAGGCAGCAATACTGTCTTTGCACCCGTGATCGTTAACGTCACTCAGTGTTGGAGGCTTTCAGCCGGTTGGAAGTTATCCCTTTCTCTCCTGCATCTTATATTCAGTTTAGGTCAACACAGTTCTTCAGACTTGAGGAGCATCGTCATGGGGAGCATCCCCAAAGACCATATGGTTACTCTTTAAAGGCCTCGAGGATGCTGGCGTCACATCGCAGCCACCTACTGGTTAGTACCCTGGTGGCTGTCACCTAACGTGTGCTGAGTTACATCGGGTCATGTTTCTACACGGACGGGTTTTGAGGGGACACGGTGTAAACGTGCTAATGTGCTCGACCTGTTCACACGTGAGTGAACCCGAGTTGTTACTCGACAGGATGCCCCAAAGGTTTCCATGACAGTGGCAACCCTCGCATCATCGTTCATCACCTCCACCAACCCTGGTCTCTGCTGTCCCTCCATTCCTCCGTGTCTCATGCCTCATTTCCGCTTGTTTTTGTGCACTGATGCGTCCACTGGTCTATTTATTTCTATGGAAATGCTTTTTATGGCCAATGTAGAGGCAGAAGAAGGCGTACGGCTGATACCTTGTCAATTCGACTTGCTGAAAATTCTTGACCTCAACTCAGCCGTCAGCTCAGCAGTAGGGATGGGAATTGATAAGATTTTTCCGATTCTGATTCCATTATCGATACTGTTTAACGATTTGATCCTTTATCGATTCTCTTATTGATTCTAATCTGGAGAAAAAGGAGAACAGTTTTATTAGCATCAATTTTTTTTACTTAGAAGTCACGAGCTTACAAACTCAACAGCGAGGTCAAAAGAGGCCCAAAGCCTGGATAACGTGTTAACTGTTGTAATATGTAACTGTGCAAATACACAAGAATATGCAACATTTTACTAACAGATTTTTCCTAATAAAAATGAAAAAATCTCCTTTTTAAAAGGATATGAGCTCACTAAGCACTCAAAAATAATAATAAAGAAAGATAAATATTATCAAATACAATGGAACAGTTCATAGTACAAATCTGCAAATACTATGAAGAATTAACAATTCTTTTGCATAAAAATATGCATGTCTGCTTTTTTTTAGGAAGGATAGGTGATCTTTCTGGAGGTAGGTAGTGAGCAGGAACCAGCCAGACTCTCCCCTCTCGTCACGGTCATCTTCTAAATGTAATGCAGAAGGCATTCGTTAAATAGCATAGCGTTAATGTTATAGCGTGTTTTACAAAGAAGCACATAGGCAGCGGGATAGCTACTTACCAGAGTTACCAGAGGTGATCTTAGCTTGGCTACTGCTGCTGGGTTGAGATCCATCAGTACGAAGCATCAAAAACACGACACTCGTTATCGCATGTTGTGTGCGCAAATGTTTCTGCATGTTAGTCGTGTTCCCTCCTGACGCTGTTATCTCCACTTTACAATGACTGCAAGTTGCCTTGTTGCCATCTTTCTTTTTGAAGTGAAGCCAAACTTTTGAACGTTTGAACCTGGTTGGCGCCATTGCTGTTAACAGTTTCAATGTGTGTGCTAAACCGACGTACCTTAATCACGTAAGTGCTTTCTGGAATTGACTGTGCGTAACTTGCGTAAATTACGTGAGATTCGTGCTGGTTGGAATTGATAAGAGAATCGCTAGATAAACTGCCAAACGATTCCATGGAATTGAAACACATGGAACCGGTTCTCTACAGGAACCAGTTCTCGATTCCCAACCCTAGTCAGCAGCAGACCCGCGAGCTTCACATGAAAGGTAGTTCCATCTTTCACATAAACCTAATTGATGCAGTCTCGGACGCCGCAGGAATATCTGTTAAGATGAGGATTCCATGTTTGCTCTTCGTGGGTGACGTAGTCCTGCTGGCGTTATCGAAGCAGAGGCCTCAGCTCTGACTGAGTGGTGAAGTGGTGAAGATGACAACCTGCACCTCCACATCTAAGACCCTGGTCCTCAGCTGGACTCGAAGCATCCCGGAGTCTCTCTCACATATGGTTCATCACTTAACGCATCGTGATGAAACCGCAGATCCGTGACAGCGTTGGCGCCTGGATTTCCTTTCTGCTCCGCCGATAAACTTCTCTGTTTTTTTCCACACAGGTTTGATTTCACAAGTTCTGAAACGCCTGAATCACCTCGTTCAGAGAAAAAAAACACCTTTTGTTTGGATTACATAGCATCCCATCTGTTGTAAATTTCCCCTCTTATCCTCACTTTCTCTTCCTTCCTCCCTCCCTCTTTCTCTCTGCCTTTCTCTCTGCCTCTCAGTAACTGTTGTGATTGGCCGGTTTTCTCCCCCTGTGCACGTTTGCTGGTATAAATCACCACTGGGAGTGAAGATAAGAGCAGTCTCCTGTCTAATGCTGGAGGACGCTGCTATAAAAACTCTGTTAGTCACACAGTGAGCCTGCTGTCATTCACAAACACGACGCCCGACTTTGGATTTTTAACATTCCACCATGTGTAAAGGACTTGCAACGCTCCCTGCAACGTGCTTGAAAAGGTAAGTCCACAACAGGTTGACAGTAGGCGTTCCTGCAAAAGTAACTGCTGTTTTTTTTAATGCTTAGACTATAACTTTATCTGTCATGGCATGGCTATAAAGTCAGAGAAACTGGTTACTTCACGCTTACACAAAGCAGATCTGGAAAAATTGCAACTGTAATCTCGTGAAATGCATTTCTCCACAGCGCCAAAGACATCAAGCACAAAATAAGCTTCTTGCTGCAGAAGCCTGAACCCCACGCAGCAGATCAGAGGGAGATAAAGGAGAAAACCGCCGCCGCTGCAAAGAGGTCAGAGGAAGTCATCCGTCTCTGCTGGATTCATGCACACACCACCACACGAGCCTGTTTCTGATCCACAGCATGAACATGCAACGACAAATGGTTTAATCACTGATAGAGTTAAAAAGGATGAATGTGCATTTTCATCTGGATGAGTTTCACTGCTCGGGAAGGTGAACATCTACAGTAAAAATAGATTAAATAATCTACAGTGGTGATTTTTAATTGGCCAAATTCATTTTTGGGCAGAAAACAACTCATCAGGGATTAAGCTACCTGTAACCTGTAACTTGGACGACTTGCCAGGCGTGACTGTATTAAAAAAAAAAAAAAAAAAGCTAAAATCTTCTAAATTCACTAAAGATTTTCCTGTAAAAGAATCACTGGCTCTGAGATTTCTTGCAGCTGTCTGAGGTTTGTTTAAAGAGATAAAGATGAGATGAGAAAAGAGAGGAGCTGCGTCATGCTGGAAAAAGCTGTTTTTACGCACTCAGAAAGGCATTTTACTGATTGAGAAATCAATGATTTCCTGCCGGCTGTTAAAGCTCCTCACTTGCTCTTGTCCTGTCCTTAAAAATCATTTCCCTCTTTTACGCCTGGATCTGGTTGGAGTAAAGCGATGAGGTCTTTATTATAATGACACGTAACTGGTTCATCTGAGGAGTTACATTCGGACAGCTTGAAGAAGAGCGAGTCTAATCTGCCCTCAGGTTGTTGTTTCCACGAGAATCACATTTCTGTGCCAGACTGACATTTCTATTTAGTAGCATGTGATCCATCAAAAGACAGTGACGGGAAATCAACATCCTGTCAATACGGCCACGTACGTGCACATACAGTCATGAAAAAAATTATTAGACCACCATTTTTTCTTCACTTTCTTGTTCATTTTAATACCTGGTACCACTAAACGTCATCATGTGACTAAAACAGACAGAAAAGAAAACACTGAATGCATAAAAGCAGTGTTTTTGGCAGTACAACGCCATAGCTATTGATGTAAAAACTTAAGTGATTTAGGTTATAATCAAGAAAACCATGGAAAATGGTAAGATATTAGCTCTTAAATAAAACTCTTATGAGCAATCTTTGTGGTTATCATTATGTTTGTCCAAACAAATGTACCTTTAGTTGTACCAGGCATTAAAATGAACAAGAAACTGAAGAAAACAAGGGTGGTCTAATCATTTTTTCCATGACTGTAGATCACCTCGGTCTCCTCAGTAACTAGAGGTGCGACTCTTACTGTTATTTACCACAGTGTCTCGAAGGAGGAATTTTTATGATTTCATTGCTCAAACATCATATGATTCAGTTCAACTTAAAAAATGCTTTATTTATCCCTGAAGAAAAATTCAATACAGATGTATCCCCCCTGTGGGGACGTTACTGTTATCCATCACTGAAATGACGCAGTTGGGATTTAAAACGAAAGAAAAAAACCTTCTCGTAATGCTTTTATCTCATAACGCTTTTTTTTTTCTTGAAAAGAAGTTGTTCTATAATGATACCTCAGAGAAGTTACTGACTAGAGCTGAGCGATTTTATCGTTTCTGCGATATATATCAATATTTTAGAGAGTATCGATTTTTCAGCCGCAGATATCGATTTTTTTTTTTTGTGTGTCTGCATTTACATTCATGGTTAGTGCCATTGTCTAAAAAAACCCATCTATTATGTATATGCAATTTAATCTTATAGCCGACTTTTTTTTGTGGGAATGTGAAGCGTGAAGGTATCGATATTCTAAGCTTCTTTCAAAACCCCCGTGTCCCACCTTTAAAAGCTTGCAAGCAACAATTTACACTGTTTAAATAAATGAAACTATTTTTCTCAACACATCTTTTATTCATTTTGTCCAGCATTTGAAAGCTGCCTGTCAGCCATATAATGTGTAATTGATGCTTTCAGTTCAATTAATTCAAACAAAGTCATTGGAACACTGACAAGATGTCACCAAAATCACTTTGTCCCTTTAAAATCTTTCGCAAATTTGTAAATGTATCGTAAGAAGAATATCGTATTGTATGCATCGTATCGTGAGCCGAATATCGTGTATTGTATCGTATTGCGAGATTTGTGTATCGCTACAGCCCTATTACTGACTCAGCCTCATCAGCAAGTTAGAAAAAAATGGACTGTGCAGCATAAAAAATCTGAAGTTTATACAAATTAGCATTAATTTCTCCACATGAGGAAGCTCACTGAAGAATAAATCTGTATCTGTTGCTCCAGGCTTCCTGATGCAGCCGAGGTGGAAAAATGGAAGGAGTCCTTCAGCCATGTGATGAGCAGTGAAAGTAAGTGAATGCTATTGTTTTATACCTAAACATCAGCTGGCGGCGAATGGCGGAACTCAGTCTCCTCCAAATAATGTCAAAGCTAACATACAGGCGGGTGCCTGACTCACGTTCATTCCTTTTTAGGTTGATGAGCGACTAAAATCTATAAAATAATTGCTGTCATGAGCAATCGTGGGAATGCAATCAGACGAGACCCCCAGACATTCATCAGAAACTGGAGCCGACTCTTTCAGTCTCAGCCGTGATGCTTGAACGCTCACGGTTGGAACAGATAGCCGAGGTTTACGCCGCTAAGTTCACGCTAAATGCTCAGATAACACTCTGGTTATCACAGGGAAGCAAAGATACTTGGTTACGGAGCACAAACATGCAAATTGAGCGTGCACACTCGCACGCATGTGCACACGCATGCATGCGTGCTCCTGGACTCATTCTCATGATCTGCTTCTTTTGCTACGTGTCCCGAGGCACAGCTGAGTGGTCTCTGAGGGCGTTCAGACCAGCGCATATATGTCCATGTGTGTGTGTGCACATGTGTGTGTGTGTGTGTGCACGGGTAACAGACTGGAGCAATGGCCTTGCGGGAACCAGCTGAGTTCTGAACTGCAGCGTTCCACGAACTCGTCCGCTGACCTCCGGCATCGTCATTTCTTCCGTCCGCCATCATCCGCCAGCTCTGATTGGTCCAGTCCTCTAATGTTTATCGGGCCGTGACCTAAGTGGTCTCCGCAGTGGGTCACTGTCGTCGAGGAGGACTTTGGACCAGTGCAGCTGCGTCTGCTGAACTTCTAATCTCTTCCACCATTCGGGGAAAGTCATCTTCTGTCATCCAATGACTCAGCCTCTGGGGTTTTTTTTTTTTAAATTAAGCTAACTGGAAAGCTTACAAATAAGTTTTGATTTTCTAATTCGGACGGTGCATTTTGCCTCTTTTGGTCTGTTTTGGATCACCAATTGAAACGAGGGCCGGTTGAACTGTCGCTAATGTAGTTAAGGGTTTAGCCGGAGGTTGACGTGTCTCTTCTCCCGGGCATCTGCTCTGATAAACCTCGACAAGCGTTGAAACGACTCCCCGACTGACTGAAATGAGACGTGCGTCTCCTGCACTGAAGTTTAAAATGAATTTCGTTCCTCCGCCAGCGGGTCGAGTGGTCTTCGCCAGCTTCCTGAGGTCGGAGTTCAGCCAGGAGAACGTGGACTTCTGGATCGCTTGCGAGGACTACAAGAAGACTCCGCCTCCTCAGCTGGCGACCAGAGCGAAGCAGATCTACCAGCAGTTTGTGGAGGCGGACGCTCCGAATGAGGTGAGTGCTTTTATTTGATATCACGTAATGCCAAGATGGTGGCGGTGCAGTGTTGTGGTTGTACTCTCCGATCCTGGTCGGAATCTTTCTCTTTCTACGTGGAGCAGGACAGTAACCTCTACTGTCGGTTTATCTACAATTCTGAAAGTTTAAAGCTGAAAGTTAAAGCAAACATGACAAGGTGGAACAGGTGGGAAATAGATAATCTAAACATAAAAATAAGTAAGCTTGCCAAGTAGAGGTCTTCGGAACAACCCGACTACCCGAAAACTAACTGTACCGATTCTGACCCGACCCGAATCGGGTCTCGGGTCCATTAAAAAGACGTGACTCCGGGTTCTGGTCGGAATCGGTATAGTTAGTCTCAGGTCCGGTCGGTGCTCTCTGACAGGCTGGGTCCGTGTTTACTCGAGAAAGGTAAAGATATTGGCGGTAGCAGCCAATGTCAGGACTCAGGGCAGTTAAATGATTATTAATTAACGTGACGTATTTGTCATGAAACAATCGTGTTGCCGTGGCGTGTTATTAGCGGTTTGCCCAGCAGCTGGAAAGCACAATGAATCGACAACATGACAACGCTGGATGAGAGAACATATTTACGACACGTCCTGCCCGGTGTAGGCTATTAGCGTTAGCAGTTGCTACCAATAGCATCTGTATCCACAAAGAAAATAACAACGTGGATTTATTGTTGTTTACATCACGTAGCCTATGCAGCAACTGAACCGGTAGAAGAAGACAACTTTAGGTAAGAAAATCAAGTTTTATTCAACGCTAGACAACTTTAACATGAGCAACTATGAGCTGTAGTGTCTCGGCTCTATTCGGGTAACTCGGAACGGTTCGTGGTCGGAAACTAAAGACTCAGGTCGGGTCAGTTCCGGGTTAAAATATTGCAGGTCCATTCGGGTTCGGACTCCAGAACTTATGATAATAGCTTGGGTCGGGTCGGTTTGGGGTCGAATTTTCACGGGTCCATTCGGGTTCGGGTCCATGAAAGTGGACCCATGAAGACCTCTATTGCCAAGCATGAGGAAAAGGCAAGAACATGAATGTAAAACTGAGAAAAAAAAGAACCCAAATTCATGAATGGACCAAAAAACATTCAAGTAAAGAGAAAAAAGACTGACTGAAGATGTTAAAGTCCTCAACAAAAATTAACAGAGCCCCCCCCCCCACGCTGCTTTATGACGTTCTTATCAGTTTGGTGAAGACGTGCTACGTGTTGTATATAGACCACATACAAATACAACAATATAAAAACAATCTCTTTCTAAGAAATGCTTTGAAAAGCCCTTCAAGGAACCCTTTGAAGGTTAGAAAGGCACTTCAGAGAAGCAGATCGTTTATCAGTGAGGTGAGTACGAGAAGCTAAATGTGACTGAACGTGCTCACAAATAACATTTCTGAAGGCGCCTCAGTCATCTCTGATCAAAAGCCAAATGATAATAATGATGATGATGTGCAACTTTAACTCTCCAGAAGAATGAAATCATCCTCATGAATCATCTCCGTCCTTTGGTTATATTATTGAGATGAAAACCACCTCTCCTTGTTTTAACTTTGTTGTTTGACATTTTACTTTGACACTTTCATTGAAGTGCAAGGCTGTGTCTGTTTCCGTGCATGGACAAGCCTCTCGGCTTTGGTTTTCTTTTTAAAATGCCGGGAAAACAAGCAGAAACCATGCTGCAAAACGTTCGTGCTCCTGAAACGCGGCTAGATTCACTCCTCCCCTTTTCCTTTTTCCGTCCTCATTTAAAGGTGAACTTGGATGCGGCGACCAGGGAAAAGACGAGGCGGGAGGTCGGGGACGCCCGTCCATCTTGCTTCGACGACGCCCAGAAGATGATCTACACGCTGATGGAGAAGGACTCCTACAGGCGCTTCCTCAAATCCAAAGCGATCCAGGATGTGACCGATCAGAAAGAGACCGGCGGCGCCGTGAACAAGAGGAGCTGGACCGACGGCAGGCGGGTGCTCGCCGGCGGGGCCTAAACCGGACGATCCAACGCAGGTGCCAAAAGATCGAAGACGTACGTGAGACCGAGATTAGAAAAGACTACAGACTATTACAACGACAACGGTGGTTCTGAAGGTGGATTTTAAAAGATTGATTCCAGATTAGATTTCCTTCGACGTGCTGTTATCGTTGGTGGTGTTTGTTACATCAGTCATCTAAAAAGAATGAAATTAAATAAATGTGTCTCATCTCCACAATCACAAACAGCCGTCTTGCAATGATCTGACTCAGAGAGGCCGATGACTGAATGTTTGGTTCACATTTCCATCCACAGCGCAGCTTGTAAACACAGAAGAAGAAGAGAAACTTCTGTTTGTGCAGGACGTAATCGAGTCTCCGTGTGAAGGTCGGGTCATGTTGACACTAGCAACAGGAAACGGTCCAAGTACAACCGCAGACACACCTTTAAAACAAACGCACGCTTGTTTTCCTTTTTCTACAGACTGTTTAAAGACAATGAATGTTCACGTTCAGTCCTCAATGCACGAGCGAAAACAAAAAAAAAATGTAATTTTCAAGCCTTTGGGGATAATTCGGAGCTATTTTAGAGTTATTATAGAGTTATTTTGTCAGTTTACCCTTAAAAAACAGCAACAGGAAGAAGTGATCTAGAAGTGGAGCAATACGTGCTTCAACTGTATAACAGCAACAAAACAGAGACATAATTGTACAGCTGTTAATTAAACATTGTATAAATGACTTTACAGAAAAACATAAAGTGTAAAAAAAGAAAGAGAACGCTCAGATCAAGACAGGATACTAGTTACACATGAGAAATGGACTTAAAGGTCTGACGGAGCAGAACAAGTAAAGTGAAAAAGAGCAGGATGTCAAAATAATTTGACATATGAACAGAGCAGATATGATAAAAAATAAAATAGACATGTAATGACAGCAAAACTAGCGCTGATAATTATGAGGTTCGATTCTACAACATTTCTAAGGTTTTTCTGAATAATGGAACCGGTTCAGTTTGTTTTCATGTGAGAGGCATCGCCAACGTTGAGCGGTAACACCTGCAGTAGGGCTGTAGCGATACACTAATCTTACAACACAACACGATACGATACACGATATTCGATACATTTACATCATTTTCCAAAAAATTTTAAAGAGACAAAGTGATTTTGTTGACATCTTGTGAGTGTTTCAATGACTTTGTTTGAATTAATTGAACTGAAAGCATCAATTACACATTATATGGCTGACAGGCAGCTTGCAAATGCTGGACAAAATGAATAAAAGATTTGTTGAGAAAAATAGTTTCATTTATTTAAACAGTGCAAATTATTGCTTGAAAGCTTTTAAAGGTGGGACACGGGGTTTTTGAAAGAAGCTTAGAATATCAATACCCACGGCTGAAAAATCGATACTCTCTGGGGAAATAAAATATCGATATATATAGCAGAATCGATAAAATCGCTCAGCTCTAACCTGCAGGGCCTGAAATGACTCAGATCAGGACAGAAAAGATCATCATGCCTTCAGATGTGGGAGGAGTAACTGATCAGCGGTCACATGGGCTGCTCTTCGTATTCATGATATTTATGAAACATTACACAGAAACAACGTCTCTGTGATGACCGCCGTCCTCTCACCGCTGCAGTATCAGGTCCGACGCTGATTATCAGCTCTTTCAAGCCGCCGCCGAACAACTGATCACAAAACTATCTCGTAAACAAGCATCTGGTCACGCAGCGACACCGGGGGGGCCACATGTTTTACAAAGGAGGTCAGAAAGTAATCTGCGATGTGGATGGAGCAGTTTTCAGCCCAGTTGATGCTTTTTTTCCCCCTCAGTGATGACAAAAGTTAAAGAAATAAAGCATGAGAGGGATGAGGAAATGATGAGAAAACAAATACTGAATTAAAAATATGACACACCGACCAGTATTACAGTTTTTTTTTTCTACGAATATATTTTCAGATGTTTCAGAAGCATCCAGCGTGTCACACGTAGGTCCCAGTTTAACCATCCGGGTATCTCACTCGCCTTTTCTCGTTCTGCGTCTCTCCGTCGCGGCAAAAAGCGACTCTGCTGGACGAACATGTTGACAGTTTCTCGACGCTGTGAAAATGGTGACTGTTATATATAATATATGATAATATATATCTACTTATCGTGGAAACTGTAAGCACGCTTCAAACTTTGGCGGTGGTGCTTTTCTCTCACATGTCATGGAGTTGAGTTTTTTTTTTTTGAGAATTGTGAATATTTAGTTTTTTCGGGTAGTTTTAAATAATTCCAATGTAAGTGATGCTGTTTTGTTTGAATTAGGGAACTAAATGTGCAGCCTTGTGTACATCAGTATTTAATGATCATGTAATGCTGTGATGGATAGAAAACTACGCCACGTACGTAGATATATATATATATATATATTTATTAAATAATGATTCTGTCCTGCTTTATGTCATGCCATGAAAGTAGTGTTACTGTTTGCAAATAAAACTGTTGGATCATCAGAACTGGTGATGCTGGGTCTTGTGTGAGTTTTATGATACCATTGATAATTTATTTACAGGCACATTTTAAAACAAACAGTTAAGCAACTAGAAAATGGGACCAAATAAGTTGAATTACATAAATGTGATGTGAGCATTCATGCGAGTAATGTGCACAAACACATTTCACAATTCACATTTGAGACGAAGATGAGAAGAGAAAGGAATTTTAATGTTTAATGGTTTCTTGAAAAAAACATTAAGCAGATCTGATTTAACAGGGAAGAAATTTTCAAACGTTTCAATCTCATAAAATGAGTCTGAATTAGAAACTCGACAGGGCAACAGCAAAGAGGCCACAGTCAGGTGATTGAATGGGTCAAAGGCTGGAACAGAGGCGAGAAATGTTCTTAATAGGGCTGTCAACATTAACACGTTTATAACGCGTTAGATACGTTATCAACGCATTGTAAACGCGTTATTAACACGTTAATAACGCGTAAGATACGTTATTAACGCATTACTACTAACACGTTAACACCACGTTAACGCCACTATTTCTTTTAATTTGAGATTAACGCACACACGTTTCTATAAATATGACCCTCTGCCAATAAATGTATCGACAGTCAACGTGTGGGACAGACATGGAGACAAAAAGGGTCTTATGAACGGCAAGTTTAGCTTTAAGGTGCTGCCAGATTGGGTCTGTTGAGGAGAAAAAGGTTATTTGTATTTATTGTCTCTGTGAACTGAGTTACCACCGCAGGACACGGTAAAGTTAGTTTCACATCTGACATTCGCTTGTTTTCTTTCTCTTTAAACTTTAATAGCGTCTGAAAACAGCACCGATTTCATCCAGGTTGGTACCATTTTTGTAGATATAAGTACGCCAGACATTTCACAAGTGTCATCAACCCTCCAAGCTCAGTGAGTGTGGCTAAAGTCTAAGGAACAGCGCTGAACAGCGTTGCCAGTTGAGAAATGTAGGATTATCGTACCAGAGACTCAAAATTATCGTATTTTGAGGGAAATTATCGTACATCTGTCATAACCAAAATAACAAGCCCAATGATGCGCTATAGTCAAAATTAATCACTCTAGTGTTAAATAGCGGGCGAAGCCGACCATTCAGCCCTTTCAGCCGATCATGTTCGTTGCAAAGCACAATTGGCTGGAAACATGTCACATGGGAACAGATGCCTTCAGGGTTCACAAAAAAAAAAAAACTCTCTGTCAAATTAGTCAAATTATCATACATTTGGCCTTTTTTTTTGATTATTGAAAGCTAGTGCCAAATTATCGTACAAATACAATAATTATCGTACACCTGGCAATGCTGGCGCTGAATGTCCTTCTGATTACCTCGCTGCTGGCGTGGAGTTTAGGGACCGTCAGCAAATTACTGCGGTCAAGCAGCGGCCCCGACAAAATACACTAAGAAGCTGATGAATTAAGCCCCCAAAAAGTACGGCAGCATTGGTGAACTTCTAGTTTTCAAACTAAAGGCTTAAAAAAAAATAATAAAGCAGATCCCCGTGACCCTGTATAGGACAAAATGGGTATAGATGATGGATGGATTAATAAACAGAACATTAAAAAAATGCGATTAATATGCGATTAATCGTGAGTTAACTATGAAAATCTTTCAATAAATCACGATTAAAAAATGTAATCAACTGACAGCCCTAGTTGTTACATATGCAGGAACCACAATTCTGACAGCATTTATGAAAACTGAACCGGCTGGGTGAGGTAAAATATGTATGAAGGGAGCAACTTCAGGGATGCTCCATTGTTTCTAGGATGGTTCAGAGAAACAAGACTGAATGAAGCTTTGTCACATCAGGCTCAAAATTCATAGCCTGGCCATGACATCCTGGTTCTTTTCCTTTGCATTACAGAGAATAAATCGTGTTCCTCTGGATTCGACACTGACAGCTGGAAGTTGAAGAGTGTGTGTTTATTTCTTTATTAGGCCCATCTGTGTTTTTTAGATAATTACAAATGTTTACTGGAGAATGGTGCAAATAATTAGAGAAGGACATTACACAAATTTATTGACTTAACCTGCTAATTTATGGTCAAATTAAAGGAAAATCCTCAAAGCCCAACAAAAAAAATAAGGAGAAAAAATATAATTCCCATAATGAACTGGCACATCACCAGGACAGTTCACGTTTGCTTGAGCTGGTCGATCGTTTGAGCTGACCTTTTTTTTTAAAGACCTCACCATGCCTCAGACAGTTTCCGTTATCACACATGAATCACCGGTAATCAGCAGGCAGGAGGCGGCCTCTGCCGTCTCCTGCAGACGCCACCTCTGCATGGTGTTTGCAGATTATAGATTATGATCAGAGCCTAATACTGTTATCTGATGACGCCCAGAGAACATTTTGCACACAAGAAAGAACAAGTTTTACATCAGGCTTATCAATGAGTCAAGACCAGGAGCGTTCGTGATCCTGGATGACAAGTTGGCCGATCAACAGCAGGGATTTTAGACCCTTTTTTTAGGGGCGCTTACCTTTAGTACCCCTACATTTAAACTCAGCATCTCAAGGGAAAGCTAATATTCACATTGTTATTTCTTAAATGTGTTTATTGTTAAGCTTTTGTGGCTCTAGCAGACTTTATAGAGACTAGGACTGTAATGGTACAATGTATTCGTACTGAACCGTACCGAACAGACCTTCGGTACGGTTCAGTGCTGTACCAAATGTATACAGTCAGTTTATGTGCGTTTTTATATGCAGCCATCACAGACCTAGAAGAATAGACTGTTCTATCCTTAGTCTGTGCCTGCTACATGTGGCTATTTAATATTCATTAGATACCTCATTAGAAACTCTTTCACGATTCATGCTCTTGTGACCATGTGGGGGTGACGTCGCATGGCTAACCAATCAGTCGAGTCGAATGTATCAGAGAATGGCGTAGACTTGTTTATCTGATTTAATTTGGGCATTATGGCTGCTGCTAGCGACCAACCAGAGCTAGAAAATCCTCCCTGTCGTTAAAATTTCCCATTTGGGAACACTTCGGTTTCCCTGTGAAAACCTGCAACGGAAAAAGACAAGTGGATAAAACGAAGGCGGTATGTCGTCATTGTTTTGCTGAGGTTGGCTATGTTTCGGGCAGTGCTTCAAACATGCTAACGCACCTGAGACGGCATCACCCAAGTGTTAAGATTACCAGGAGAAGAAAGAAAACCCACTGATATCTGCTTTTAAGCATCCTTTCAATCACAGTTCTGATTGAACTATAGTCATTGGTGCTTTCATTACATCGGACCTTAGACCATATTCATTTATGGTACCAAGCAGCACTTTGAATTTATTTACTGTTTCCATTTGTACATTGACTTTTTTTTTTGGTTAAATAAACAACACACTGTTGAAGAAAATGGTTTTGCATTTTGCATTTTCTTATACTGTGCCGAAAATGTGCCGAACCGTGACGCCAAAACCGAGGTACGTACCGAACCGTGTTTTTTGCATACCGTTACATCCCTAATAGAGACTGTATTGAGACAGGAAATGGTGAGGAGGGGAGACATGCAGCAAGAGGTCCACAAACCAGGACAGGAACCTGGACCAGGAGCACAGGGACTGCAGGCTCCATGCAGCATCATTGCTAACAATAAAACAATAAAAATAAAAAAGTATATAAAACAGCAGAACCCCTCTAGCAGAGGAACAAATACAGTATGACGGAGGGAGGAAAAGAAATGGGAGGTTTAAATTATTCTTCTGTATATAGGAGGGAAGCATCTTCAAGGACTAAGTAAGAAGTAAAGTCGCCTGCTTTCCAGGTTTTTAAGATCCGGGGCCGGGATGAAGGAAAATCCATCGCGCCGTGTTGTCAGACACGTCCTCGTAGTTCCAGAAGCGTCGAGCTGTCGATCGGCACGGAGCAAACAAAACCGCTGGATTGTCATTGGAGATCTCAACGCGGGGTGAAGTCTAATCAGTGAAAACGAGCAGTGGGACTCGTAGCTATGTTTACCGTAGAAAGTAAGAAGAGTCACAATATTGGGACCAAACAGCTGTGCAGGTTTATAAAAAAAAAAAACACTTATCAGTGAAGCTAATCAGAAAAATAAAGCCATGTTCTAATGTGTGTGTGTGTGTGGTGTGTGTGTGTGTGGGGACCAAACAGCTGTGCAGGTATCATGCCTGGTGGTGTCAAAGGTCAAAGATGCATCCTGAGACTCAGGTCAGGTGACTGACTGAATGTACTACATGATCAGATTTTTCCCATCAAAAGACTTGTTGATGATAACGTCAGGGTTCATCGGGCCCAGGCTGTGAAAGCGTGACATCATTTCCACACGTGGATTTCACCACCAGGGGCTCCAGTTCATACGTGTTCATCCTCCCGAGAAACATCAGGAAGGTCTAAAGATTTTATCCAGCAGTGCGACTCTTCAATCAATCAATGTAGGATCTCGGTTTAAAAAGAAAAAAAAAAAGAAAGCACCTCTGAATATGTTGCGACATTACTGAAGCTCATCAATACAATCTACCAGAGAGCGGCTGTCATGATCAAAGCTAAAGGTGGTTAAAGAACATACAAGCATGTTACAAGCATTTTTGGCCAAACGCTGTTGGTCAGATGAGTTATTATTGATCGAACGCAGGTCCGTAAGGAGGGAAAGAGAACAAAGAGCTTTCATATAAGCTCAGGTAATGAGAATTGATCACAATTCTTTGAAAATAAAAGAACCGTCTTAACAACTCTTCAGACACTTGATCCATATTAGAAACATATTTCAAATCCAAAACCTCACATTGACGGACATTGTTTGTACAGTAGCTTAGACCAGTTCCAAATTATCTTTATTGACAAAAACCAAGGAGAAAAAAAACCCTCTTTTCTTCCTTTCTGAACTGTTATTCAGACATTTCAGCTTTTTTTGAATTTAAAACTGACAGTAAAGACTTTAATTTCGAGCTACATGAAACGAAGCAAGCAAGCTTATTTGTACAGCACAGTTCAAAGCGCTTTACATAAAACATTAAAAACATATAAAGAAAGAAAGAAAAAACAATAAAATGAATCATAATAAGGTGATATAAAATACCTAAATAAACAAAAAATGATTAAAAGAAGCTAGATAAAGTAAAAGATACTGTGCAGATTTCATGGATGGGCAAATGAAAAGAGAAATCTGTTGCTTCTCCATGTTTAGTCTGGACTCTGGTCTGGACTAGTTGACCCAAGTCCTTGGATCTAAGATCCCTTCTGGGTTTATACTCTCTGAACATATCACAGATGTGTTCCGGACCTAAACCATTCTGGGATTTGTAGACAATCACTAGGATTTTGAAATCTATTCTCTGACTAAGCCAGTGTAAAGATTTAAAAACTAGTGTGATGTGTTTCGATCTTTTAGTTATGGTTAAAACTCTAGCAGCAGCGTTCTGGATGAGCTGAAGCTGTTTAATGCTATTTTTGGGAAGTCCAGTGGAAAGACCGTTACAGTAATCCAGTCTACTGGAGATGAACGCATGGATGAGTTTCTCCTGATCTTTCTGGGAGACAAAACTTTTAATTCTGCTGATGTTTCTGAGCTGGTAAAAAGCTGCCTTAATGACAGTCAGATCAGAGTCTCCAGATATTTAGCAATGCTGACCCTCTTCTCTTCGTTACCGAACAGAAAATCAATGACAACCGGAAAAACAATTTTAACATTTATATCCTGCTTTTGGATTATTAAAACCTACTTTAAAACAATTTCTTTTAATCCACTGGTTCAGTTAGTTACGACGGAGTATTAGGGCCACAGTGAGAAAAAATTGTGGACAATGATTTTTTTTTCAATTCCTCACTTAGAGAATAAAGTCAAAATGTCGAGAATAAAGTTGAAACGTCGAGAATAAAATCGAATGCAGTTTCCACAATACAGTTGTGGAAAAGATTTATTTAAACCAGCTTTACTCTACCAACATAATGTCTGTGTCTTATGTGCTTTTATCACATAGACACAGTATTATAATAAGTATTCGTACTTTGAAGAGATTGTGTCAGAAATTGCGTCTATTCAGAAAAAGAAACTTTACAGATTCTGGAATTCTGGAAACTGCATTTTAACTTTATTCTTGACATTTCGACTTTATTCTCGACATTTCGTCTTTATTCTTGACATTTCAACTTTATTCTCGACGTTTCGTCTTTATTCTCGACGTTTCGACTTTATTCTCGACATTTTCGACTTTATTCTCGACATTTCGTCTTTATTCTCGACATTCATCTTTATTTCACATTTTCGATTTCTCGACATTTTTCGTCTTTATTCTCGACATGTTGACTTTATTCTGGACTTTTCATTTTGACTTTATTCTCGACATTTCGTCTTTATTCTCGACATTCCGACTTTGTTCTCGACATTTCGTCTTTATTCTTGACATTTCGTCTTTATTCTCGACATTTCGTCTTTATTCCCAACATTTCGACATTAATCTCGACATTCCGACTTTATATTCGACATTTCGTCTTTATTCTCGACATTTCGACATTAATTTCGACATTCCGACTTTGTTCTCAACATTTCGTCTTTATTCCCGACATTTCGACATTAATCTCGACATTCCGACTTTATATTCGACATTTCGTCTTTATTTCTCGACATTTCGACTTTCATTCTCGACATTTCGTCTTTATTCTCGAACATTTCGTCTTTATTCTCAACATTCCGACTTTATTCTCCACATTTCGTCTTTTATTCTCAACATTTTGTCTTCATTCTCGACATTCCGACTTTATTCTCCCACATTTCGATTTTATTCTCGACATTTTGTTTTCATTCGTGACATTTTCAACTTTATTCTCGATATTTCACTTTATTCTCGACATTCCGACTTTATATTCGACATTTCGACTTTATTCTCGACATTTCGTCTTTATTCTCGACATTCCGACTTTATATTCGACATTTCGTCTTTATTCTCGACATTTCGTCTTTATTCTCGACATTTCGTCTTTATTCTCGACATTTCATCTTTATTTTCGACATTCCGACTTTATATTTGACATTTTGTCTTTATTCTCGACATTTCGTCCTTATTCTCGATATTTCGACTTCATTCTCGACATTTCGTCTTTATTCTCGATATTTCGACTTCATTCTCGACATTTCGTCTTTATTCTCGACATTTCGTCTTTATTTTCGACATTCCGACTTAATATTCGACATTTCATCTTTATTCTCGACATTTCGTCTTTATTCTCGATATTTCGACTTCATTCTCGACATTTCGTCTTTATTCTCGACATTTCGTCTTTATTTTCGACATTCCGACTTTATATTCGACATTTCGCCTTTATTCTCGACATTTCGTCTTTGTTCTCGACATTTCGCCTTTATTCTCGACATTTCCTTTATTCTCGACATTTCGTCTTTATTCGACATTTCGACTTTATTCTCGATTTTTCGTTTTATTCTCGACATTTCGTCTTTATTCTCGACATTTCGTCTTTATTCTCGACATTTCAACTTTATTCTCTAAGTAAGGAATTAAAAAAAAAAATCATTCTCCCACAGTTTTTTTCCTCAGTGTGGCCCTAATACTCCATCGTAGTTAGTGGACTCAGTAGATCTTTTTATTTTTTATTTTTTGCCGGGGGGGGGGGGGGGGGGGGGTGTTCTACTTTTTTAGGTCAGTGTCGTGCACGGAGCCACGTTCACACTCTTCAGATGACTTCATGCCTTTTTAAGGGCAACAGATTTGTGAGCGTGATGTGCTGCGCAGCAAATAACCCCGGTCGGATCTAATCATCTGCACATCTGAATTTAATAGCTTCAGAGATCCGAAAGGTGCGTAAACATTTACTCTTGGTTAATTTGTTTGTCCTGCTGCGATGCTGCACAGAAGGAGCAGAAAAACAAAGTGGAGATGCTTTGAGAGCGTTTCAGCTTCAGTGCTTCAGAACCCTTTCTGTGCACCAGGTTTTCCACCGATGCCTGAAACTGTTTTCCTTTGTCTTACAGATTGTGTTTTACCCTTTTGGGAAGAGGACAGCAGTGACAGCCAGACACATCAGAGGGAAATATTTTAAAATCTGAACCGGTTCTAGTTCTACAGCTTTACTGCGTCTTCAGCCTTGGTCGGCCGCTGCTGTAAATAAAGACGAGATGTGCTTGTGTGAATTCTTGTTTGTCATCTAACATAAATTACGGTGAGGAGTCGCTGCCAGTTGATAGATTCTGGGCCAAAACACGCACAAGTTGGACCAGAGCTGCCAGCACTCAGACATGAGGAGGAAAACACCGAAACACGAGACTTGCTCTGAAATACATCTGCACGATTCATTAAGACACTTTTATGCAAATCCGATCCCTCGGAGATGATGTGGGGTTCAGCATCTTTCCTGAGGACGCTCGGCTTCCATCAGACTGGTGGATTCGCTCCTGAGACTCCCAGAGGAAATGAAACAGAGGATTAGCCTCATTGCTCCATGAATGCACAATAAAATCAGAGGAATGTTTTATTCGTCAGATCGATAATGTCAATTAAATTAAACTTTTCATCTGTCATATTTGCAGAGGAAAAACAGGAACCTTTTGATAAGAAATCTGCATTATTTGTGTGTCAGATTCAGTAGCGGAACATGTCACTGCTGGGCCGGGGGCGGGGCACATGACCGGGCCCTTTAAACCCAATAAAGCTTGTGATTACATCGTTTTACAACATACACATGTCCGGGACAGTGAGGCTAACAAGCATTACTACATTTTTAACACATAGCTCAAAGCATTTGATAGTAAGATTTCAACACCACGAAGAGCGACCATGTCATTTTGAAATCAATCAAACCTGTAGTATTGTGGCATAATATATTGTCTAAAATGTATTCAGTGGTATGCAGTTGTGACATCACACGGGAGACGCACCAGTTATTGTTGTAGTAGCTACCAGCATTCATTCATTCATTCATTCATTCTGCTCGGTACCAAGTGCCGATTTCGCCTGATGTGTTTCCATTGCTGTTAATAAATACCAACTGAGTACGTCGTAGCCTTTTTGCAAAAGTAACCCGACAAAACCGACATGAAGTCTAACAAACCATGAGAACAACAAAAACATTAGGCTACCTGGCCTCTAATAATAACGTTAGGCTACCTGGCCCCTAATAATAACGTTAGGCGGTCGGGCTACTCCGATAGCAACCACATCAACAGTTTACAACTAACTCACATGTTGTTTTCAGTGTCAGTGATTGTGAGTATTTGTACCTGTGAATCTGGCTCCCTGACCGTGGTACCAGTTTTGGAGGGCTTGACTCGCTGCCAACAATGTCAGGTTCATCTCCAGGAGGATATGTATCCAGCTTTTTTAGTTGAGTCTTTTCCTGCGCTCTTTTTTTCTTTTTCTTTGTGTTTTTTTGCTCCACTTTTATGCTTGTATGAACTGTCACTCATGATTTAATTAATCCGTGATCCATCTACCCTGCACCACATAGACTCTGTTGACTAGTGACTGATGATGACGCTGATGGACGGCTGTTGATGACGATTTTACCCACAATACATTTGGAGATCTTACCCGCGACCCACTTGTAAATTTGCACACTGTAAAGTTAACTGTGAGAGTGAACATGAAGCCAGCCATGCAGCACAACATTTAATTCACTGTGTAGAAACCTACATGACCAAAGTCAGTCTTACATTTTTTTGACCAACCATGATTCATTCTGGCTGGGGAAACCGATATATAACCTTGTACGTGGCGCATCACATTCTTCGCTGAAGTTGTTGTATCCAGTAATGCGCAAGGCGTAACCGACACTTGTTTCTTCATCTCGGGCCGGGGGAGTACTGCCCCCCCCCAGTCCCCCCTGAAACTCCGCCACAGGTCAAATAAGAATTCACGGTCAAATATAACTGGAAAAAACGCTTATCTTATGATAAAACATTAGACAGTCAAGAAACAAAAATAATTTCATTATACTAATGGGTTTGAGTCGTAAACTTTTTCATGACGCTGCGTAATTTTAGTGAAGAGGGTGGTTCCATGGGTGGTTTTCTTTTGCAGAGAGGATGGGAGCTGTCACTTAAAGAAGGAGATTTATACCATCCAGTCGCCGTTGTGAGGGTGTTTTTAAAGTATGGCCGCTTCCAGCCCAGTCATGCATCATCCACGCAAATGCCTTCATGTTCGGGGTCACAGGTCACCAGCACATCAGCGGGGAGCATAGATAGACGAATAACCACACGTGCTCACCCTCACTAGTACGGGCAATTTAGAATCACCAATCAATTAAACATGCATGTTTTTGGACTGTGGAAGGAAAACGGAGCCCCTAAAGAAAAGCTCACCCAAGCACAGGGAGGAGATGCTAACTCCACGCAGGAACCATCTGACTGTGAGGCAACGGGGCTAGCCACCAAGCCGCCCGCCACGCTAGCCTGTAATGACTATAGAATGATAATGACAAATATCACAAGTATTCAACCTCCCTAAAGTTAGATCTCGTTGTCGTGAGTGCTCTCTGACTGGTCGGATGTCTGGAGGTTTGACAAGTCTCTCCTGAACGTGCCATCGGTTGAGGAACAGAACGTGGAGCTCTGACAAACAAAACTATAAGAGATCACTTCCACTTACAATGAGTCCAGAAGTCCAGCCGTCCATGTTTGAGCCAGAATGAGAACAGGAGCATGAAAGTTATCGACTAGAGGAACCACAACAACGAAAACTTAATTTTCTCTGTTTGGGACGGGCATAAAACCAGTCTGGGAAAAGATGTATGGCCCAAGCAGTTCAGCTAAAGCTTGAAAATGTTCATTGCATCCATTTAAACAAATATACATTTCTGTCGAGAAATGATGGAAATAAACGCAAACCAGTGTGAAGCAGAGGAGGGAAGTGGAAGCTGTCTCCATGATGCCCCGATGAATCTGAGCAGTGAAGACGATCTCACTTTATGACAGAGGTCTCGAAAAACACTTGAAGTGAAGTCAAAGGTAAACTAGAAAAGCACTCGGAGAGCGCAGACCTCCGCCAAGCGCAACAATTCCCCCATACAGCAATTTACTGATTGTGATAAAATCCCCTTTCTGGATCAGATCCGGATCAGATCTGGAGCAGCCTTTGAAATTTGATAGAGGTTCCCATTGTAAATCACTGAGTCAAATTTCATGACTTTTGGGCAATAATTAACGGAGATATTGATAAACAAAGTTTTCAGCCCCATTGACCACAATGTTATCGAAAATTTGAAAGTGATCCAAAATCCAGGATTTCTTCCAGATCACATTCAAAATGAAATAATTTCTTCCTTTTCACATTCCTGACAACTCCTGAAAATTTAATTAAAATCCATCTATAACTTTTTGAGTTATCTTGTACACAGACAGATAGACAGATAAACGCTGGCAAAAACATAAACTCCTTGGCAGAGTAATAAAATTCATTAGAGTAAAACTTTGGGTAACTTCGTGATGTTTTATTCATTCCAACTATTTGTTTTAAAGCCTAAACTTAAACAACAGGTGATTTAGACTTAAACAGGTGATTTAGGTGCCAGAACCTGATACTTTGAGCAATTGAAAACAAAACTGAACTTTGAATCAATAAAGGATAAATGACTATTGGTAACATTAAGGAGGTGAAGTCCGCTAACTAACTAACTAACTAGCTAACTAACAGTGATATTAGTATGTTTCTTTATTCATTAAAACAGATAAACATTGCTTTCATGACAGCCTCACAAAATTGCACAGACGTCTGAGGGCTGCATGTCTCTACCTTCACATTTAAGCCTTGCTCTTACATTGATGGATACGTTCATTACCAGAATATTGGAAATCTCATCGAAACAACCAAGAGAATGCGTGACCTTTGATGATATCAATTCTGTGTTTTATTGGCTTCATTTTTCAGGGTTAGATTATGCAAGCGGCTCCTCTTCGATGAGCCAACACATCCAGTTTTCAGCCTCAGACATTTCCTTTTTACTTCAAGTTCCACACCGCAGACTGTAACAAATGTGTCAAGCCTCGCTGATGAAGTACTACACCGCGTCCTCACAACGTGCCTGTGAGATGCAACGGCACTTTCTGTTGAAAGGTTAGCACCTACTGAAGAAGAATTGGAAGATAAAAAAGAAAAGCACCATGTAAGGAGGGTAACAGGTACAAATGGAACAAGTCAAGGGGAGTTCAGGTAATAACGCAATCAGGAATCCTGGAAGGTCAAGGAATGATGAACAGCAATAAAAAGTGTCTAAGCAAAACAAAAAATGATGACGATAGAATATGGTACACTGAGATGTTACAATTGCTTCTTTAGCAACAGACCTTTTAATGGAGCAATCAGGGATTGGTCTGTTTCTAAATGATCATCCATCCATCCATCCATTCATTATAGCTGGTGTATACTATTCAGGGTCACAGGTGAGGCCTTTCTCAGCTGGAAATGAGCAAAAGGTGGCACCTGTGACATGTAGTCCACACAAAGACAAATAGGACTATCATCCCTTCACGCTCACACTCATTTTGGCATCGAACAACACCATGAGTGTATTAGCACACACTAGAGGTCTTCACGGGTCCACGTTCATGGGCCCGAACTCGAATGGACCCATGAAAATTCGACCCAAAACCGACCTGACCTGAGTTATTATCATAAGTCCGGGGATCCAAACCCGAATGGACCAGCAATATTTGGACCCGGAACCAACCCGACCCGAGTCTTTAGTTTCCGAACGAACCGAACCGAGTTACCCGAATAGAACCGAGACAATACAGCCCATAGTTGCTCATGTTAAAAGTTGTCTAGCATTGATGAAAAACTTGATTTTCTTACCTTAAGTTGTGTTCTTCTACCCGGTTCAGTTGCTACATAGGCTACGTGATGTAAACAACAATAAATCCACATTGTTATTTTCTTTGTGGATACAGATGCTATTGGTAGCAACTGCTAACGCTAATAGCCTACACCGGTCAGGACGTGTCATGAATATGTTCTCTCATCCAGCGTTGTCATGTTAGATCCGGTGTGCTTTACAGCTGCCGGGCAAACCGCTAATAACACGCCACGGCAACATGACTGTTTCATGACAAACACCCCACTTTAATGAATAATTAATTAAACTGCCCCGAGACCTGACATTGGCTGCCACCGTCAATATCTTTACCTCTCTTGAGTAAACCCGGACCCAGCCAATCAGAGAGCACCGACCGGACCCGAGACTAACTGTACCGATTTCGACCCGAACCCGGAGTCATGTCTTTTGAATAGACCCGAGACCCGATTCGGGTCGGGTCGGAAGCTTGGGTTCTCGGGTAGTCAGGTTGTTCTGAAGACCTCTAGCACACACAGATGTTGACTTTAGCCACCTCTGTTTAGCCTCTGTCATTACCAAAGACAGCTAACCAAAACATGCTTTTAATTTTTTTTTGTTACTCATTTGTTTATTTTAGGTTGAATGACATGCGAAAAGGAATATCATTTCACTTAAATCACATTTCAAAATCAAACTGCCTTGCATGATTTCCACCAGGACCAAATGTACCGATTATCATCTTGTCATTCACACTGAAACGCAAAACTATCAGCGGTTTCTTTCAGAGGAATTAGTCACATCTCCCCCTGCATTGTGAAAGATGCTTAGTGACGCAGTTTCTCCGGCAGTTTTGGAGGTAAGTTTATGCTTCAACTGCAACTCAGCAGCTCTGAGAAGCTTTCAGTCTCTGAGCTCAGATTTATCACCCATGACAGCTCTGATAGCGATCACTGAGCCCTGTGGAAAGAGATTGCCCTTCCCTTTTTTTTAAATGTACCAAATACCAGACTTTGTGTTTACCCCTCATTTTTGTTGCTGACCTTTAATCTGGACTCTTATTCACTCTAACTGGATTACGTCGTAAGTGCTAGTTTCTTTACAGAGCAGCTTTACTGTCTGTGGACCTTTGACCTAAAATAGCCAGAACAATCTAAAGATAGACTCAAACTTATCTCCAGGGCAATTTAGACTTTTGATTCAATCACTGTCTCCAGTTCATCTTAGCCAATATACTGTAATTGTTTATAACATTCTTAGTGGTTTAGTCTCTTTCTGTCCTACCACATTTCCCCAATTCCATTCATCAGAACTTCTTTTTGAATGTGAACATAAATTCAAAATGAAAGACAAATTGGATGGGTAAAGCTGGAGAACACAGAGCAGAAGAATAAATAGTGTTGGCAACAAGAGAGAGACGGTGAGAGAAATGTTGGACAGATGATAATGAGGTGTCCGGAAACGAGTGTTGATGATGAGCAGGGAACCAGGAGTGAAGCTCAGGTGAGGGTAAGACAGGTGGAATTCACTGGATAGAAAAGGAAACTAAAAAAATACATCTAAAACCAAGCAAGTCCACACACACAAAGAAAGCACCAAAACCCACGGCCGTCCATCTATTATCTATATCTATACCTTATCTATACCTTCTTCTAACCTTTTCAGGGTCAAAAGGGTCTGCTGGAGCCTATCCCTGCTGTAACTGGGTAAAAGGCAGAGGTAGACCCTGGACAGGCTGCACAGAGACAAGCAAACAACCACACACACTCCATCCTTGGGAAAATTTCAAATCGCCAATTAGCCAAACTGAACATGTGTGTTTTTGGACAGAGGGAGGAAGTCAAGGTGCTCAGAGAAAAAGCACACCAGCATGGGGAGAACATGCAAACAGGACTATAACGGGTCCAGAGCCTTCAAGGTGTGAAGCAACAGTGCTAACAGCCAAGCCACCGTGCTGAACCTTCACAGGGAGCAGAGCCTTTTTCTTAATGAGTTGAAGTTAGGTGGCAGAGTTGAGCCAAGGGAGCAGAGTCTGTAAAGGCAAGGTGGAGAGACCAATTTAGTCGTTTTCCTTCTGACTCGATACACCTGGGAGCAGTGGAGGTCTTCGTCTG
>JAGFBZ010002029.1:0-98997 GCA_018398805.1 Hirundichthys speculiger | reverse complement strand
CGAAAGATTTGGACGAAACAAGAGTCCAGTTGAAGAAACAGAAGACCCTGAAGGAAATGTATATTAACCAGGGCAAAGAAAAGAAGAAGGAGCTGGAGACAATCCAGAAATACACCGATGAGGAAACTCTCAGCTCTGCTAAAATTGCTATCCAGGTGCAAAGCACGATCAAGCACAAGAAAAAGAAACTCCTGCAAAAGGACTACGAGGAGCTGCAGGTCGCCCATGTTATCAGCCAGCAAAAGTTTTCCAGCGAGATCCAGTTGGAAAAAGATAAGAACAAAGCTCTCCAAGAAGAACGCGATGCAGCCAAGGTTTCTTACCAGGAGCTGAAACACAAGTACGATACTGAAATTCTTGCAGCGAAACAAGAGACCAAAACACTTCAGGGACAAATTAAGTCTCGCGTGGACAAGACGGCGCAGGACCAACAGATCATCGTTGACCTGAGAGCTGAGGTGGACTCTCTCAACCATCAGATGGAGCAGGAGAGGGCCTCCCTGCAACAAGCCAAGGACTCTTTTCAAGAGCTCAGCTGTAAATACGAAGCTGATATTACAGCAGAAAGAAAGGAGGTGGAATCGCTTCAGCAGAAGCTCAAGAATGAAGTTGAGGCTCGTGAGGAAATGGGGATGAAGAGCCAGCAGCTCATCAAGAACCTGAGAGCTGAGCTGGACTCTCTCCGCCATCACATGGAGAAGGAGAAGGCCTCCCTGCAACAAATTTTCAAAGAAACAGAAATCCGTTTGCAGTTGGAGCTGGAACACCTGAAAGACTCAAGCCAAGAGCTCAGGTGCAGATGTGAGGCTGATGTTCAAGCAGCACGAGACGAGGCAGAAAGACTTCAAGGGGAACTGAAAGAACTGAAGGTGCACACTGAAGACCTGAAGCTCAACAATCAGAGAGCTGAGAAGGACTTGGAGGATCTGAAAACTGACCCCAAACAGCTTATCTGCCCCGACGATCACGGCAGAGATGACTTTGGTCTCGCAATTGTCACGCGTGATGGACTGAGCCAACAGGTGGCGAGCCAACCAGAGGAGACCCCTGTGGTCCCCTCTGGTCCTGAGACCCCTGTGGTCCCCTCTGGTCCTGAGACCCCTGTGGTCCCCTCTGGTCCTGAGACCCCTGTGGTCCCCTCTGGTCCTGAGACCACAGAGTTGGTCCAGTCATCTGAGGAAGGAAAGGATCCTGATACCGACCCCATATCGGTGACTCATGCCTCAGAGGAAATCTTCCCAGAGACAATAGAGGAGCTCGACCCTGAGCCCCAAATGGTGGACCAGCCTTCTGAACAAACTGTCCCAGAAACAGGGAAAAAGAAAAAATCAGTTTTTCAAAGATTGGGGAGCTTTCTGGGCTGGAAGAAATCGAAAAAATCAAAAGGACAGAAGCCCACAACTTAAATCCCCTCACCCTTCCCTTTGATTATCAATTTGAAGGGTTTACCTCTGACTTTATTTCTTTATTTCTTTATTTTTGACTTTATTTCTTTATTGGTTTTGATTTGATTTGAACTGTAAATATCTTTGTTGACTATGAGCTGTTCTTTATTGTTTGCAGAGTCTCAGTGGCCTGGCGTTCTCACATTAGAGATGTCCAGACTATTGAGTGTATCTCTGCTGAAAGCTCATGTCATCTTTATTGCTTTGACCACAGTTCCTTGATTTTTATTGTTATTAAGTCCTGTTTCAGTTTGTTGGTGCTTTATTGATTTATTAACTGACTGCTGATCCAGGAATGAGTGGATTTTTGCTCATACTTGTAAATGACCATTTTTTTTTTGCCGTTGCTTTATTGACTTATTGATTATTGGATTAACATTTATTAATGACCATCAATTTAAAGATTTTTATTGTATGTATACTTTTAATTCCTGATTTTATTTCTTGTTGCTTTATCAATTTATTCATCAATTTACTACTTATTCAGGAATTTATTACTTTTCATCATATGTACACTTGTTATTTCCTGATTTATTTGTTGTTGCTTTATTTACTTAATAGTTTTTTTTCCTTACAATTATTAATAACCATTGATTTATGAATTTTGGCTGTTTGTATGCCTTTAATTTCTGATTTTACTGATATATTTGCTGTTTTAGCTTTTCTTGCTGGTTGCCTGTTATTGATTATATGCATATTTGTTTGAAATAAACTTTCATTTCTCTTGACCCTTTAGTAAAGACTGATTAATAGATTTACTTTGCAATTCTTTGCATTCTAAAATACCTACTGCCTCACTTTGCCTTTATAATTATACAGTAAATAAGCTTTAAAGGCTGTGCACTGGCACAGCTCTATCATCAAATAGATGGGATTCCACAGATTCCACGATGGGAATCTGTGGATTCCCATCGTGCTTGGAGAGATAGTTTAATAGTCTACAAAATAGCCCTACGTAGAGCTAGAACATCTTATTATTCTTCGTTAATAGAAGAGAATAAACATAACCCACGTTTTCTGTTCAGCACTGTAGCCAGGCTGACAAAGAGTCACAACTCTGTTGGTCCATGCATTCCTGCTACTCTCAGTAGTGAAGACTTTATGAGCTTTTTTAGCGGGAAAATAATTAAAATTAGAGATGAGATTGGCCAGGCCCAACTGTCGACGGCTGTGAACGTCCCTGGAGCTTCGTTGATTTCTTCCATTTCTGATTTGACTCTGGACTGTTTTTCTCCTGTGGGCCTCTCTGAGTTGACCTCAACTATCAGTAAAGCTAAACCATCTACATGTCTGTTGGATCCCATCCCAACTCGACTGTTCAAAGATGTTATGTCCTCTATTGGTATATCAATTTTGGATCAGATTAACCTATCTTTGCAATTAGGATATGTACCACAGGTTTTTAAAGTTGCAGTCATTAAACCTTTGCTCAAGAAACCATCCCTTGACCCGGACATCTTGGCAAACTATAGACCAATATCCAACCTTCCATTTATCTCTAAAATCCTGGAAAAAATAGTTGCTAGCCAGTTAGGAGAACACCTGCATAGAAATGATCTATTTGAGGTCTTTCAGTCAGGGTTTAGATCTCATCATAGCACAGAAACTGCGCTGATTAGAGTCTCCAACGACCTCCTTATGGCCTCGGATAATGGATTAGTTTCTGTCCTGGTTCTGTTGGACCTCAGTGCTGCTTTTGATACCGTTGATCACGGCCTTTTGCTGCATAGATTAGAGCACACTGTTGGAATTAAAGGGACAGCATTAGACTGGTTTAAGTCATACCTGTCTGACAGGTTCCAGTTCGTCCATGTTAATAACGTTTCTTCTGCACGGACTAGGGTCTGCTATGGTGTCCCACAGGGTTCAGTTCTGGGACCAATCCTTTTTACTTTATACATGTTGCCCTTGGGAAAAATTATCCAGAGCCATGGCATAAACTTTCATTGCTACGCTGATGATACGCAGCTGTACTTATCTATGAAACCAGAGGAAACAAAACCTTTGGCTAAACTTCAAGGGTGTCTTAATGACGTTAAGTCCTGGATGTCCTCTAACTTTTTGCTTCTAAACTCGGATAAAACAGAGGTTATTGTCTTTGGTCCAAAACACCTGAGGAACGGATTAGCTGGGTTTACGCTGGCTTCCAGCACAGCTGTGAAAAACCTTGGAGTCATTTTTGATCAGGATATGTCATTTAAGCAGCATATTAATCAGGTTTGCAAGACTGCCTTTTTTCATCTCCGAAATATTGCCAAAATTAGGAGCATCCTCTCCCAGGGTGATGCCGAAAAATTAATCCACGCTTTTGTCAGTTCTAGACTGGATTATTGTAATGCGTTGTTAGCAGGATGTCCGAAAAGCTCGCTGAATAGCCTTCAATTGATCCAGAACGCAGCAGCGAGGGTGCTGACAGGAACCCGTAAGCGAGATCACATCTCTCCCGTGTTAGCCTCCCTCCATTGGCTTCCCGTGAAATTTAGAATTGAGTTTAAAATTCTGCTTCTTGCATATAAAGCCCTTAATGGCCTAGCTCCATGCTATTTACAAGACTTGATAGCATGTTATGCTCCTAATAGAGCTCTCCGCTCTCAGAGTGCAGGGTTACTCGTCGTTCCTAGAATATCTAAAAGTAGATTTGGAGGACGGGCCTTCTGCTACCAGGCACCTTTTTTATGGAACCAGCTACCATTTTGGGTTAAGGAGGCTGACACCACCTCCACTTTTAAAACTAAATTGAAAACATTTCTGTTTAGTAAAGCCTACAATTAGTCTAATCTATAGTGTGTAGGGGCTAATAGTTATAACTATAGTTGTAGTAGCTCAGACTAGAGTAGCTCGTCTTAATCACAGCTTCGTCATAGCTATGCTGCTATAGGCCTACGCTACAGGGGGACACCAACATGATCTGCTGAGTGGTGTCTCCACTGCTTTTCTCCTTTGTCTTCCCTTTCCTCCTCCCTTCCTCCTCCTCCAGCTCATAATTATTTGGGAGCACCTTGTTACTGAAACTGTGCCCCATATTCTTTGCTTTCCTCTGGTTTGTTGTGCTGGTTTTGCCTCCTTTTTCTTTCTGTGTATTTGCAGGCCAGAGTGTCCTGGGTTTCATGCTGACTTGCAGTTCCATCCTCTGTCCATCCCGGGGTTCACCTCCACTTGTGTTTGGGTGCCGACTGACGTGGTGATCGGCGACCTGGTCCTCTGGCCATCTCATCCCAGTGCTGCTGCCTCCATCTGTTTATGTTTATATGGCCATTGTATTTAGTCATTTGTGTGCTCTCCTCTTTCTGTCCTCCATCTTCTCTCCGTCCTCCATCCTCTCTCTGTCCTGTCTCCCCTCTTTTCTTTCTCTACCCGGCTGGCCTTCGGCAGGAGGGTCCCCCCATATGAGCCAGGTCCTGCTCAAGGTTTCTTCCTCTTAAAGTGGAGTTTTTCCTTGCCATTGTTTGGCATTAAGGTTTTTTTTCTCCCTACGTGGGAGTTTTTTACCTGCCATTATCACTGATTGGATTTAATATTATAATCTTAGTTAATGATATTTGCTCGGGGGTCATGCTCTGGGTCTCTGTAAAGCGCCTAGAGACAATTGTCATTGTAACAGACGCTATACAAATAAAATTGAATTGAATTGAATTGAAATAAATACTAATACTAGTTACCAGTAGAGTCATAATGACAGTAATATCATGGAAATGAGAAAATGTGTATAATGTTTGCTATAACATTTGCTGTCATTTGCTATTCTTAGTCAGAATCATCATTCCTTGATCTGTCGTCTAATAAAACACATTAAAAACGTGGAGATGCGGAGACTCTGCATCTCTATGGATCTAAACTTTCTATCAGACACACACACAAAAAGATGTTTCTAAACTGTTAGTAAACATTTCTGGTTTCAACTCTTATTTCAAACATGAAGTAAAAGCAAACAAAAATGTGACTTGTAATTTTTAAGTAGACGTATTGCAAACTCTACGGATGTCATAGTATGGGAATTCTCCTGATAGGTCAGATTTTAGCATAGACGAGGGCTGTGCGAGTTCATAAGATGGAGAACTACCAGCTATGTGTCATGATGTCACCGACCTATTCAATCTAAAAGGGCGAAAGCTCATTTAATGGTAATACATTTAATACAATTCATCATAATATGATCCACTAATGGTTTCTTTTACTCGTTGCTGTAAAGCAACACCAGATAGGTAATCTGGAAATCTCAAATTCTCATCTCCTTCTGTTTCTAAGTGTCTTCAACAGTGACAGCCAGTCAGCAACAATTTTTGGACCAAATATAAAGTCCACTACCGAAACTTTTATAACATCATGATATATTTTTGTACAGCATTATGTGTATCTGAATTCGATTCAAGCAGTAATTTCCTGCAGATTAGTTCTGCCTGATCCAAGCTCTGACCTATTTCTGTTTTGTTGTTGAAAAGAAGTGGCTGTGGCTACTGTCTATCCAGGTAACTCTGGTTGAGCATGATTAAAATTATTTATCAGGCATGAATGTAGAATGTCAAAGCCTGAGACCCAGAAACACACATTCATATAGTCCTCCAACCAATCTGCAGATGATAAACCTGAGATGATAAAGAGATCAGAACCGATGAACCAAGTTGTAAATTGCTTTCGAAGCAGCCTCCAGTGGTCTTATTTCCACTATGGTTTCACAACTGAAATGTTGTTTCTTGTGTGAAGCTCATTCATGCCCATTCATTAGCCCATCAAGTCACTGACAGTGAAGTTTTTCTTATTTCTTCTTGCCTTTTAATTTTCATTTATATTTATGACTGCTGTTGACACACTGAGGGCAATATTTTCACATCCTAATTAACCAAAGACAACAAAAAGCTATTCTTCCATTTCACTTAATCACAAGATTTCAGGGTTTCTTTGAAGAGGCTTTTTTAATCCAACACTTGACTTAATGGATAAGAGAACATAAGGTGAGGAAGCCCACTGGTCTCACTGAAAGAATCTGCACTCTTTCACTTCAGAAGTTGGCTACAAATGAATGAACGTTTTCTGTTTTTTTTTTTTTGTATTTTGTTTTTATGGGGGATTGATGGTGTCTTGGCTTCAAAGACTGACGTTTACATACTCATAGAGGGCACTAGATCTTTCACACACGGAAACTCTCCCCATAACTCGACCTCAACGGAGCTTTAATACTCCTTGTGGATCCACTTACTGGTGCATTCCCAAAGTTGTCTCAGAGGAACTCTCTCTATGTGGACATTGGAAATTACCAACATTTTATTTTTTTATTCACTGTTGACAGTGTCCTGTACTCACCTGACTCGCTTCCTTCACCGATACAACTCTTTCCGCAAACTCGGTATCTTGCGATCACGGGTTGCAGGTAGTCTGACCACCCACTACCCGTTATCCTAAACCCGCAATCGCAAGATACCGAATTTGCAGAAAGCATAAAAGACACACCCATAGCCACGCCTACAATGTGAGTAAGGGAGTCGGCATAGTGGGTAGCGGCTAGCGGCTAGTGGGAGGTGTATGATCACGGCCCAAATCTCCAAGCTGAGTCAGGAGATGGAGGGTTTCCATTAAAGAGTCAAATCTTTTCTTTTTGCATTTGTTGTAGCCCTCTTGGGTTCCTTTAACAGAGACTGCCAAAAATCAGTGGAATGGTTTCCAACTGAGTGTGATGAAGCTGAGATGAAAATCAGCACCTTCATCTGTGAGGCAATAGTCTTCAATTGGAAAAGGGTAGATTGCCCACTCCTGTAGGGCATGAGTAGCTGCCTCAGATAGATGAGTACGAGCTCACAAGAAAGGGAAGAACAAAGAAGGTGATTGACATTGTTGCAACATCTGCTGGAACAAAGTTGCTGTATTATGGCTTGACATGAGAGGAGAGTCAACAAAGTCTTGCTTTGGAATTGTTGCTACAGTCTCAATGGTCTTTTTCATTTTTGGTGTGGAGCACATGGGGTAAAAAAAAAGAAAGAAAGAAAAAGGGAATACTGAAATACTAATTAAACTGAACACAAAATACTTATGAACTGTAATGGTCCATCTATGATGCCTTTGAGCAGAAAGATACAGCCACAACCTCTGGACAAAGCTAATATAAGGCTTCCTACTTTTTAACAGTGGAATTTTAAGTGGCATTTGTGAATGTAGAGTCCTATTGTACTGCTTGACAAAGGTTTCCTAACTTGTTCATGTAATTATGTCAAGTTTTATGGCTGATGGTTCTTGAAGCGGTGTTGACTGAGGAATCCAAGATCAAGGTATCCACCTCAAACTTGCGTCCTTACCCTTTAAGCATTGAAATTCGTTCTGAGTCCTAGAGTCAGTTAATGATATTATATACTGAAGGAGAATGATGCGGATGACGTTCATGATCTCTTTGGGAAGCACTATTTCAAACATGTCAATAATTTTCAAATGTTTGTTGAAAAAACTGTGGCCCTCTGCCCACTTCTGTCCCTTAAGACTTTCATGTATACAGCTTTTTGTTCTTTATCTAATCACCTGTTTGAAATAACATTATTGTCTTCTTTTTAGTTTCTTAGTACAACTAAATTTACCCCAAAAAGATTTTGCAGTTTGTTACAGGCCTAAAATGCAAATTGGGTGTATATCAGTGGTTCTCAACCTTTTTTGAACAAACGCCCCCCTGAGTTTCCTCCAGTCACTATGCAGACTGATCAGCGTCCAAGCCAGCTGAGGCCAGCCCACAGCTCCATTCACTCCCAGAGATGCTGAGAGTCCAGGGGGTGGGATAACATTGGCATTTAAGTCTATACCCGCCAAGTTTCGCAGCATGAATAAAATGATCCATGCAGTCCCAGAGACGCTCAGCTTCTCTGAGGAAATTCATTGACCAGAATACTGTAATGACAATGTAATTGTAACTTATCGGTGTCATTGCCAACATAGCAATCACAACCAGATGCCAGTCTTGATTTATTTATTTATTCTTTTTTTATGTTTGTCGTATTAAATTTCAGTGAGAAAAATAATAAAGATTATTGTATATAGGCTTCTGGTTTCAAATGTATGCCTTACTTCCACCCAAACAGAAGCTCTGAAAACTAGTAGAGCCACAATTTAGATCAAGAGAGGATGAGGTTAACCACATTCTTTAAAAAATATGATACAAGCAGCTACTCACATGAAGAGTTTCATGTTGCTGAACATGCAGAAAGAAAACCTCAAAACGTTCCAGGTTACAACAACGTTTAATTATCTACAGATACAGGATCTTGCATACATGCTAAAAAACAATGAGGATAGAATGCAAGAAAGACAGAAACGGCTATCACTTCTGTGTCAGTTTGTCTGATACACATACTTAGTTGCAGTCAGTGACTACTCACAAAAATCACACAATAAAATTAAAAAAAAAAACAGGACATGGCCTGCTTCAGCCCTCACAGATGAAAACTAAAAGACATGCTTGAAGTATATTTTGTAAAATTCTAGGATTTACGTTGGAAGTACAATTAATTCAAATTCAGCTACTGATCATTAAAAATTTACAAAAATGTATTTGAAATTAGGCATTAATTGTCAAAAGACACAAACAAAACTTGTCTTACTGAACCTCACTTTCTAAAATAAACGAAAAATGAACAGTTCTACTTCTTTATGCTGTAGTACACACATTCACTCCAAGTGGGATCCCTCTGTGTTCTTGATCTGTTGGTCATGTTAACACTTAAAGCCGCAAAAAAGATGACTTCTCCACTTGCGAAGCCCTGGAAAAAAAGTGTTTATTAGCAGTTTTAATCTATAAGGACAGAGTGAGTAGAAAGGGAATTGCTTGTGTGAACCTTTTAAATTACTTAAATGTAACTGGTCATTTCTGTTGCAGCTACTCTCATTGAATGGCGGCTATTCAAAGCGGCTGACGCGGCGTTTCCATTCTGAGCTTGACACTTCAGTGTGTGGCATTTTGCAAACTCCTCCATGCTAATAATGTAATGCATGCTAAGATAATGCATTTTATTTATAGGGGTTTTTCAGGGAACTCAAGGACACCTTACAAAAGCATCAATAGTAAAAATAACAACAGAAAAACTATAGATTAAAACACAAACAAATTAAAATAAAATATCGAATTAACAAAACAGCAGTTTAAAAATAACAAATGTATAGTTTTTTGTTTTATTTGTGTTTTGTCTTTGTTTTTTCAGATGGGATATGCTAATTTAAAGAGGTGGGAGAACCACAGAGTTATACCGTATACTCACCTTCACATCTGGTGGGAGACGGAGTATTCCTGCTTTGGACTCAGCTTCTGACAAAGAAAAGGTTGTTCTATTTAACAAAAAAAAAAAAATCTAACAAAATCAATGCATTGTTGTAATAATTTAATAAGTTACCAGTTACCTGATGATTCACAGCTGTTTGTCTTGTTCATCAAACACATTGAGAAAGCCAGCAAAACACACAGGATGGAGGTGAATGCAAGGGCTCCTTTCCAGAAATAAGAAAGAAAGTCTACCTCCCCTGCAGGGAGAGGGACATCAGAAAATAATGCTCAAGAAGTTTTCTAATTCAAGTGTAATTCAGCAATATTTTTAAACCTCTGGTATAATGTTACTCACGTGTTAAGTCCAGTTTGGTGTTATTTCCAAACAGTATGTGTCCACATGAGGCAACAGCACAGTAGTAGGTCCCAGCATGTGACACGTCCACATTTTCAATGGGCAGGTTGTACACACATGTCTGGGATTGTGAGTTGGATTTCCTCTCACATTCATCGTTCCTGCCTCCATGGGTGTAAATGAGTCCTGGATGAGATTTCTCAGAGTCTTTGAACCAGTAAACACTGTGTACTTCATCACAGGTCCCAGTGTGTACTGTACAGTTGAGAGTAACTGAGTCTCCTGGCTGGATGGTCTCAGGTGATAAATGATGGACTTCAGTTTGGATTATATAACCTGAACTTTTTACACTGACTGTAGTACCCTCTGCAAATTGAAAGTTGAACAAATGGCTACTTCCACAGTAGTAAGTCCCTGAATCTGTTACGAGCAGATTAGTTATCGTCAGGTGGTTTTTACCTTTGTCAGCGTCCAGAGTGAAGCGTGAATTGGTCCCAGAGTCATCAAAAAGTTTTCCACTTTCGTCATATTTGTAGAAGAAAGAAACAAGCTTCGGTTTCTGCCCCAGATTAAATTTATACCAGTAAAACCGTGCATCAACAACATCATCACAGAAACATTGCAAAGTCAAGTTGTCTCCAGTTTCAGCTGACACAAAAAGCCTGTCTTGTCGAACAGGTGAAGGCATTTTCCTGACATCTGTTTTTAGCTGAGGTAAGGAGAAACAGAAAAAAAAACATGATGAACAATAAAACTTGCTAAAGACAATGTAAAAGATCTTAACTGCAGTAAGTAAATCAGAAACTCACCCATGTTCCCTAAGAAAAAACAGGTGAGAAAGACAACACATTGTGCAGACATCATTGTGTTCAGACTGTTGTGCTGAATGAAAATGCCCTAAAAACTTTCCCCGCTTAAAATAGCCAGTCTATGTATGATTGGCCAAGCAGAAGTGATGCAACACCTCCTGTTTAGGAAACTCGATTACATGCTCGTTGCTACTTTAAGTGTCAAGTGGAAGAGACCACAAACTTGCCATCTCTGAAATACCTTTTAAATTAAAGGAACTCATGCTGTGAAGTATTGTTTCAAAAATGCAGACGGCTTCCTGTGATAGTGTTTTCCTCTCTGGTTCTTCCCTGCCATACTATTCTGTCCATATTTTTATTTCTTTGATTACACATGTTTTATCATTGACAGGGATTAGGGGTGGAGGGGAAGGGGGTGGGCGAATGGGTGGGAGTGACTCTCTTATTCTGTTTTTACTTTGTAAAGCACTTTGTGCTGCATTTTAATTGCACTAAAAGTGCTATATAAATAAAGTTTGATTGATTGATAGTGGCATGCGGAAGAAGAGGAAGGATGGGAGACGTGTGTGGACACTGGTCAGCGGATCATGTTGGTGTCCCCCTGCAGCGTAGGCCTATAGCAGCATAGCTATGACAAGGCTATGTTTAAGACAACCCTGCTCTCGTTTTTTGCTTCAACCATTCCTATAACTATAGATATGACTATTAGCCCCAACGCACTATTGTTTAGACTAACTATAGTTTTTACTAAACAGAAATGTTTTAAGTTTAGTTTTAAAGGTGGAAGGTTGAGTTTCAAGAAATCCTGCCCTGACATCTCTCACTGGTTAGTTTAAGTATCTCACCTGGTGGCTGGTAGGTAAACACCTCACAGGAAACAACAATCTTAAAAGGATAAGGTGGGTCAGATACAGAAGATCTCTGTGACCTATTAGATGTGAATGCGCCCAAAAGAGTTTAACTCCCCACCAGTCGATTCGAACTGAAGAAAACTTTCAAATGAGAAGTGAAACATCAAGAAGCAGTCTTTTAAAACCAGAGCCCATTTAAAAGAGAGTATTGCACATTCAAAAATATACACAGTGTTAAAAGAGTGTTGAACATGTACCATCTTATACATGCATATCCACTTAAAGCTTACAAACTCAGCTGCATGTAGCATTTATCATTTAGCATATTATATTTTTAGTTCATGATATTTGCTCGGGGATCATGCTCTGGGTCTCTGTAAAGCGCCTAGAGACAACTGACATTGTAACAGATTCGATACAAATAAAATTGAATTAAATTGAATAGCATTTATCTAACAAAACCCAATTCCAACACCAGGCAGCTTAATGAGCAGGTAGGAAAAAAAGGCAATACTTTACCAAGTAATCTCAATGTCACATTAAAATGATTTTTAACTGCTTTTGGCCTTTTATTTTCATTCCATGAGTAGATTTTTTTAATGTTGAGTAAATGTGATACTATGTCCAGACGCAGTATATTTGGCTTCTTGCTACTGGTAAATAGAGGTTAGACTTTTCTTTTCTTGCTATTTATTCTATAACCATCTCTGTTTTCCAAGCATCTTTCTCAGTTGCACTTTTCTCACTTTCAGTATTTCAAGTTTCAAGTTTTCCTTCTCTGATTCAGGGTTTTGGCTCTTAGATTTTAGATTTTGATTCACAATACACTTGTTGCTGAACTGATGTCACATTTTCACATGTGGTGGGACACAAATACTTGAGGAAATGATTCCCAATGTTTGAAACTTCACCTCCACGTGCCAAACCTCAGAAAAGTGTGTGCCATCTATGAAATGTGCGTGGAGCTCCGCACACTCTCACATTAATTTCACTTTAGAACATCCAAACATGACTGTGGAAAAAGACGTACAAAACTTTTTGTGCATACGCAAGGTTTGTACATGAGGCCCCTGGTGCCTGTGCTCCGAAGTAGGGTTAGCGATTTAACAAGGTCATTTCAGATTCAGTTCTGGACTTTCAATGTCACAAATCTGGCTCATGCCTTACAGAAGTATATCACTACAGTAACTGAAAATGTAATTTATTACAGACTGCAGGGTAAAGTTCCTTTAAAGATATCAGCAAATGTAAAATCACCTCCCCCAAAGTATTTGTGTGTGTGTGTGTGTGTGTGTAGAGACATTCAAGTTTGATGTTTCAACCTTTTGTCAAATTTACACTGTTGAAAACCAGTTTTATCTTTACTATGGAAAATGCTGATCGAAAGGCAAAAGCCAATTTTTGGAAGTTTTCTGTTCGATGTTGCTAGCTGTAACAAATCAAGCCAACAAGAGAGCAAATACTTAGTTTATTTTGTACCAAAGCTTGGTCATGGTGAAAATACTGTCACAACATTTTAATATGCATATGCAGGGTATACATAAAGACTGTGGTACAGCGCAGAACATTTTGTACCAGTAGCAGACCATATTTCACACAACAAGGACATTTTATGAGTGTATGGACCAAGTTTAAAATGAGAGTTGTAAATTATCTGAATCTAAAAACAAAATATTGCTTGACAAAAGAGAGTAATCAGAGGTTTTGCACTTTCAACTAAATCCACTCCAGTCAAAGTATTTTAAAAACTTCAAAAACTTCTGATCTTTAATTAATTATAATGCACAAAGGTAAAACCACTTTTTTTGCATTTATCATTTTTATTTATCATTTATTGAGAATTATACTTCAAAGTAAATAAATTGTTATATTTGACTAAAATAATTCCTTGGATAACAAAGAGAATATAGAGCCTAAAATGGGGACAGTGCCAAAATTGATCTCAAGCAAAGTGCAGGTTTTCCTTTGGCTGCAGAAAAGAATAAGCTGGAAACATATATTTTTAAGTTAAATAAGTATCTCAAGCTCTGCTCCTGAACGTAAAACAAAGATAGCATGAATAGCTCAACAGGTTTAGTACTGCTGCCTGACACTGGAATAAACACAATCAGTCTTTGTGTTACTTCTCTGTCTTCTGGATCTGTTGAGCTGGTTGAGATCTAAAGCAGCATATTGTGGACCGTCTGTGTCTTGGTTTGTATTCTAGAAAGTAAATTAAATAAATTAATAAATAAATAAACGAAATGAATGAAATAAATGAATGCACTGAAGAAGAAAGATAATAATGCAAAATTGACGATGAAAATTCAGTTTGAAATTGGTAAAGACAAGTCTTACCATTGTGCTTGCTCTGGGAGAAGCTGCAAACCTTTCCTCTGGTTGTGAAACACAGAAAACGGTCTGTTATTGAAAATTTATATTTTCAGAGGAAGCAAACTTTGGAGTTGTCATTTCTGTACCTGTGGATTGATTTCTTCTGTTGATCTTGTACACAAGGAAAATGAGTACAACAACTAGGATGGTGGTGAATATCAAGGTTCCAGTAAAGATATAGACCAGACCAGAGTCACCTGCAGAGAGCCACACACCAGAAACAGAGATTTCAGCTTTTGTCTTTGTCTTGATTTGAACTTTGATCGCGTATATTTATGGACCACAAAAGGCAATTAATCAACATTGTTACTCACTAGAAAAATCCAGCTTGGTCTGATTTCCAAACAGTATGTGTCCACATGAGGCGACAGCACAGTAGTAGGTCCCAGCATGAGACTCGTTCAGGTTCTTCATCAGCAGGTTGTAGACACAGGTATGTGTTTGTGAGTTGGGTTTCCTCTCACACTGACCATCCCTGTCTCCACTCGTGTAAATGAGTGCTGGATGAGATTCTCCAGAGTTTTTGAACCAGTAAACACTGTGTTCTCCATCACATTTTGCAATCTGTACTGTACAATTCAAGGACACAGAGGCTCCTGCCTGGATGGTCTCAGCTGATGACTGGTAAAACAAGGCTTGGATGTTTAAATCGAAGTCTTTCACATTCACTGTAGTACCCTCTGCAAAATGCACAACCATTGCACTTCGGGCTGCACAGTAGTAAGTAGCTGAGTCTGAAAGTCTCAGATCTGAAATTGTCAAGTGATGGTTACCATTTTCAGCATCAAGAGTAAAGCGTGAATTTTTGAATGTGTCATAAAAAGTTATTTCTGTGCTGTATACATAAAAGGTAGAGATGAGTTCTGGCTTCTCTCCCAGATGTTGCATGTACCAGTAGAGCACCGCTGGATCATCATAGAAACATTTTAAAGTCACACGGCCTCCAACATAAGCTGATACAAAACCGCTTTCTTGAGAAACAGATGAGGATGTTGCCAGATGAATCTTCTGACCTGAATTGAAATTAGAAACAGAGCACAATGAACAAAGTTTACCAGAATTCAACATAACTGTTATATAAAAGTCTACATATTTGTTAAAGAAAAAAAAAAAAAAAAAAAGTGACAGAATCAAAACTCACCAAGTTTCCCTAAAAAGAAAAATGCCAGACAGAGGACAAACTGTGCAGATGTCATCATGTGTGGTTGAATGAAAAGAAGGTTGAGACTTTTTCCACTTTTAAGTCACAAGGCTGTGTTTGATTGGCCAGCCTGAAGTGACAGGTCTGTCCTTCTTTGGTAGAACACCTACGAAGTCAAGTTTCATTTGAAAAGATCAGCAAGGTGAAAGGAATATGAGAAACTTATCATTCTTTTGTGATTAACATTGTGAATTGAACTGATGTACGTACATATTAAGCTAAAGCAAAAAACGGTGGAATATAATTATAAAACATTCAACACTAGTCACATGTTCACAGACATTTGATGTTCTTCAGAAGATTCGCATGGTAAATGAAGTCTAAGGAATCTTGCAACTCTAACATTTCATTCTTTTCACATTTTTATTTTTGTGTAAAACCTTAAATCAGATTGTCGTGGGTCTGAGTATTAGACACAAAAAATGTAGACAAACAACTAAGAAGATTTCATGATAAATATGTATTGTGTGACTGAAAAAAGTTGAAAATAGAAAACCTAAAAAATAAGTTAATGGAAAAGAGGATAAAAAGGTCAGGAGAAACATTCAAGTTTATGACCAACTACATTCTATTGGTTGGGATTAAATGTATTTTTGTTGTTTAATCCTCAATTTTGTATTTTTAAGGTCTTGTAAAAATGTTTTGTATGCAGAAGATGGAAAGAAGTTGATGTTAGCTTGAAAACTAGTGGGCGGGTCAGAGGCTGCAGATGATTTTAATAATGGAGCAAGCTTCCACTGCAGGTGCTGCACTAAAATAAAAAGTTCTCTCAGTTTCCATTGACATGGGCGTGTCAGCTGTGGCATTGGGCAGCTTATCAAAGGAAAAAATGTCCTCACTGGAGGGGACAGCAGCAGGTGGCAAGGCATCCAACATCTCCCCTTCTTTGACCCAGCCCAGTCTGAACGTGAGCAATGAGACAGGAGCTAGTGTAACGCTCAATTAAACAGGTTCGAATTCCCAGCCACACCAACACAGCACAAAGACAGAGATTCCCAAATAAACGTAGTTTGACACTAATTTTAAAACAGTATTAAAATTGTAAAATCTAAAATTGAGATAGAAGTCAATAGAGTATTAGAGTATTAAAATGTAAAATCTAAAATTCAATGTTCGTCCACCAGTCCAATGCAACAGGGCCAGCTGGAATTCAGCATACACTGTCCCGTTTCTGTGAAGCGCTGCCTCTGTCCATATATCAGCTGTGGGGGGAGCATACTCCAACAAGACTTCCCGTAGTGGCAGCTCAGTCAAAATGTTCTGTGCTTGAAGACTCCCTTCACCAGACGAGTGCTTCCCACCCAGATACGCCAGCCTTCAGAAACGTGTGGGCATCTGTCTCGGTCCTCCGACTCCACCAACCTCGGCACAGAACAAGGGGTAGATTCAGCACATGCGGTTCATGCAATCAGGGGGTGAAAGATCACAGGCTGTACATTAAAAGTTACCACTTCCCTCAATCGCTATATTCGAGAGCGCTGAATAGTGTCCGGAGCAGGCCACCTCTCCCAGGCTGTAGGATACGTCCTGTCGGCAAACGCGAGTCCAGAACTTCCACCCGGCTCTCCCTCTCGCTTCAGACTGCTGGGGCTTCCTAATAAGCTGTCCGACACAGCTGGCAGGCATGAGCTGATTAGCCACACCCCGATCTGTCAATTACCTTTGGCTCAGTTTTGGCAGGTGAGCAGTTTTAGTCCATTGACAGTTCAAGTCACCTGACCACAGCAAACATAAAACACAACTCAAATAAAACCATGCAATAAAACACTGCAAACACTTTGATTTCATAAAACTCTAGTAAAAAACATTCCAGTAAAAAATCAGCTCAATAAATTACTGCCATACCACCTATACTGAGTCTGAATGACATTCCTCCCCCCTTTATCCCTGTCACCTTAACGTCCATTACACTCCTCCCCCCTTTCTCACCTGTCGTCCCGACCAGGTCCTAATGTCTATACCTATCTGGAGGCCTACCCTTATTCTCTCTCACTGACCTCCTCAGGGGGAGTATGTCCATCGGCTCTCGTCCTGCCGGTGTCCCTAGGGGAGGTGCAACTGCATTGTTCTGTCCTGGGGTTGCAGGAGGAAGAGCTGCAGTTGGCACAAAAAATAAGGGTCTGGGGAGTTGAGCAGCAGAAAAGGCAGGGTTAGTCATTTCAGTCTCTGGAGCTTGTGGCTCCACTGGGGGGTTGCAAGGGCAAGGCCGGAGATGGTTCCGGTGAATTGTCCTAACGGGACCTTCTTTACCCTCTGGCCTGATCTGGAAGACTGGCAGGCCTGGGCGTGATTGAGCCAGGATCACATAAGGTTGGGGCTGCCAGTGAGGTGCCAGTTTGCCCTGTTCTTGGCAACGGAAGTTGCGCAAGAGCACCCTTTCTCCAGGCAACAAGGGGAGGTGCTTTGCTCTCTGGTCATACCTTTCCTTGTCTCGCCTCCTATTCTCTTTCGTTGCTAGTGCCACCTGTTGGTAGACCTTTTGTAGGCACTGGTTGTGTTGGTGAACCCAACCCTCCAAGTCATGTCTTTGTGTCAGCGGAGGTGCTCCTACAGCCATTTCTATGGGGAGGCGGGCATGTCGAAGTGGGGGGTCAACCTTGTTGTCTCATGAGGGGTGTTATTGTACATCTGGAGGAGGGAGGGCAAATGATCCGGCCAGTGTACTTGGTCCTTTTGACTCAGTGCGCCTAAGAGAGACAAAAGAGTCTTGTTAAATCTTTCACAGGCCCCATTTCCTTGAGGCCTGTAGTCCTGATTTTTGAACATCCATAAAGGCTGCACAATTGTGCAACCAGGCCTGACTCAAAGGCTGCACCTTGGTCAGTGAGGATGCGTTCTGGGCACCCCCATGGCTGGATAAGATGGCGCCAAAGAGCACGTGTTGTGGTCGCTGCTGTCTGGTCTTTTGTAGGAATGGCCCATCCATACTTTGAGAACAGATCAGTAATCACCAGCAAATAGGGGTATACGTCACCATGGTGACCCAAAGACAAATAATCCATTGAGACAGTCTTTAAGGGGTATGATGTAAAAATAGGCACCATGGGTGCCCTTACCTCTTGGCCTCTTTTCTGCTGAATGCAGCCTGCGCAGTCAGATGCCCATTCCTGTAGGTTAGCACCCATCCCTGGCCAATAGAAGGTTCCCCTTAGTAAGCCTTCCATCTTAGCCACACCCATGCGGCCAGATGTTCTGTGGTACTTCTCCCCCAGCTCACGGGCCCGGTTGGTGGGTACCACAACTTGGGTGAGACTCAACCCAGAGTGGCGGTCTTGGGCTTTCCGCTTTAACACACCCTCCTGGATATGAAGTCTGCTCCATTCCCTCAGAAGGCGTCGTATCATGGGCTCGCTTGTCTTCTGGCGCTCTGGTCCTGCAAGGTCCCCTGCTGCTACCCACCGCTTTACCTGTTCCAGGATTGGATGATTGTCCTGCCAGTCCTTCCACCCATCTCCAGTTTCTGAGGGAATCTCCAGCTCCACTGCTGCTATTTCCCCAGTCACATGTGCCTGCTGGATGTGGCCAGTCTCCTGTGGCAATCTTGACAAGGCATCAGCATTACGGTTGGAAATACCAGGACGATATTTCAGTTCGAAGTCAAAATTGGCCAACTGGGCCACCCATGGCTGCTCTGTAGCCCCCAAATGTGCTGTATCCAAATGGACAAGGGGATTATTGTCTGTAAATGCCAGGAACGTGTTGCCCCACAGATAGTCTTTAAACTTTTCAGTGATAGCCCAATTGAGAGCCAAAAATTCCAGTTTGAAAGAACTGTAGTTCTGGTCATTCCTCTCATTAGGGTTTAGACTTCTGCTGGCATAAGCAATTACCCTCTCTCGACCCTCCTGTACCTGTGCTAGCACAGCCCCCAAACCTCCCAGGCTAGCGTCAGTGTACAGGTGAAATGGCTTGGAAAAGTCTGCAAAGGCCAGAACTGGGGCACTCACCAACGCAGTCTTCAAGGTGTCAAATGCTGCCTGGCAGTCTGGAGTCCAATCAATGGCACTTTTTCCTTTCTGCAGGCTGGCTGTACCTACTAGCAGAGCATGCAGGGGTGCTGCAATTTTAGAAAAGCCCCGTAAAAACCGCCGGTAGTAACCCACAAACCCAAGGAATGACCATACCTGTTTGATGGTTAAAGGGATAGGCCAGTCCCTTACAACAGCAGTCTTTTCTAGGTCAGTGGATACACCATCGCTGGAGATGGCATGGCCAAGGTAAGTGACTTTCCTCTGGAACAGGTGGCATTTATGAGGCTGTAACTTCAGGCCATGAGCTGCAAACTTCCCAAAGACTTGCTCGAGATGTGCAATATGGGTCTCAAAGTCCAGAGAATACACAACAACATCATCCAGGTAGATCAAGAGGGACTCGTTCACCTGTCCTCCCAGGCACCGCTGCATTAAGTGCTGAAAGGTTGCTGGCGCATTGCAGAGACCAAAAGGCATTCTTTGAAAATCATAGAGGCCCATGGGGGTGGTGAATGCAGTTTTCTCATGATCCTTTGGATCCACCTCCACCTGCCAATAGCCACTGGCGAGGTCGAGTGTTGAGTACCACGAGGCTTGTTTTAAACTGGTAAGAGATTCCTCAATCCTGGGTAAGGGGTATGCATCTTTGTGGGTGAGCGCGTTAAGCTTCCTATAATCCACACAGAAGCGCCATGAGCCATCCTTTTTCTTCACTAGGACGATTGGTGCTGCCCACGGGCTAGAGCTCTCCTTGATGACATCCTTATCCAACATGTTTTGGAGGAGCCCTCTCAGCTCTGGGTAGAGGCTAGGTGGAATTGGCCTATAGCGGTCTCTGCTAGGTGGTGCTGAGCCAGTAGGAATTGAGTGGTGAACAGCACTAGTCCGTCCAAAATCCTCCTCTCCTGCTGCAAAGACCCCCTTCCATCGCTGTAACAGGGCGTCCATCTTCTGCTGTTGCTCTGTTGTCAGCCCCTCACCTTTCAGTAGCGTGACCGGATGTTGGTCTTCTAGGTTGATGTGGTTTACCTGGACATCCACTTCTACCACACCGGGGTCTGAAGCCTTCAGCACTAGGTCCTTTTCCCCATAGATTTGGGTTGGATCAACCTGTATCACATGTGCAAGGGGGCGCCGTTGAGGTATTAAGATGTGGTAAGGATTTAGGTTACATACCCGTATGGGAAGGCGTCCTCTTACCAGCCGGGTGACAGTCCGTGCCACTTGCCACTCATCATCCCTTTCCGGTCCCTCGACCAAGGCACAGAAATCCGCTGGGATCTTGGTTCCATGAAGGTGGGTCCAGAGCACCATCTCGCTGTTTGGGGGTACATAGACTGGGTCTTGGCGGGTCAGCCGGGCTACTCTAACCTGCTCATCTGGTGGTTCAGCCAGAGACACCCTGCTGCAGACAGAAAAAGCACGTTCCCACTCTCCTTTGGCCTCAGAGGACATGGTGGCACCAAACACTGTCAGCCCAGGATGAACCACCTGGAACAGTTCTTTCCAGCAGTGTGAAATAACATTCATCCCCAGAATACCTCTTTCAGAGTTCAGACACTCGTCCATGACTATGATGACCCCTTTACCTGGTATGGTTACTCCCCCAACCGAAAAATCTAAGATGGCATAACCAGTGTAGGGGATCTGCAATCCATTGGCAGCCTTCAAGGTAAGCCAGTGGAGATCTTGTGGGCTCTGCTTCTGCACCCCACTCAGCCATTTCTGAAAGAAAGATTCACTAAAAAGTGTCACTTGTGAGCCTGTGTCAAGCAAGCAGGGCACTTTCCCTCCTGAAATCAATATTTCAACCCCTGGACATGGTCCCACCATGGATGGTTTGTTAGTTTGATTTCTTTGATCTTGCTCCCCAACTGCTTGGCTCTCAGCAGCTGGGGCTACTAGTTTAACTGCCTTCTCTCACATGGGCAGTGCCTCTGGACATGGCCTGCTTCCCTGCAGCCTCTACAAATGGGTTGGCCCTGTGAGTCCCACTCAAACCTCTGTCTGAGGGGTGGAGCATAGGGACCATCCTGAACTCTGCCTCTAGGGGGCGGGGGTGGACCTCTGTGCCCAACTGGAGCATTTTGTGGGGCCAATTTGCATTGAATCTCTTCTCGGAGAGTCTCCTTAAGGACAGACAATTGATCTTGCATCTCTTTCTTTAGTTCAGCCCTTACTGTCTCCCTCCACTCCTCCAAGTTAGTGGTCATGGCTGGTTGAGGCTGTGGCGTTGTGATGCGTGATGCACAGGCAACTTCCATTCTACATTCTGCTACCAATGCTCTGGCTTCACTAGACACCTCACTAAAGGTCATTCTCGGGTTTCTACGCACCTGGCGCTGTAGTTCCTGCTGTACCAGGCCAGGCCTCAAACCCAGGACAAGTTGATCTTGCATGGTTGTTTCATCCTGGCCAGATCCATCTGGTTCCTGCTCTCGCCATGAGGAGAAAATTTCCCTGAGCCTGAGAATATATGCTGCAACAGTTTCCTCCTCTTGCTGGTGACATTTAAAAAACTGTGCACGCAGCTGGGCTACTGGAACTACACGTCCATATAATCTTTTTAGCTCTTCCAGAATGGCTGCACTAGTTCTACGTTTGGTTGGGTCTAGTAACCGCACTTCCTTCCTTGCCTCCCCCTCCAGAGCCCCAAAAATAAAATCAATTTTCTGTTCTTCATTTAGACCTTGTGCCCTCAGCATTGCCTGAACTTGCCCATTCCATTCTGAAAAACTCATCTTATTTTGGTCACCATTAAATTTTGGGATCCATGGGACCCCCATAAACCAAGGCATCATCATTGCATTTATCACTGGCGCTGTAGTTCATGAGCATTTCCTGGCATGGCCCCATTTTCTTGCAATACTCCAGGCTCAACGGATTCTGCAGCCATAGGCTGAGCCCTACTTTCATCTTCCATCCTCTACTGTGTGGTGTGGAAAAGGGAATCCTGCCGACAACGCCAAGAATGTAAAGCTCAATTAAACAGGTTCGGATTCCCAGCCACACCAACACAGCACAAAGACAGAGATTCCTAAATAAACGTAGTTTATTGACACTAATTTTAAAACAGAGTATTAAAATTGTAAAATCTAAAATTGAGATAAAAGTCAATAGAGTATTAAATAGAGTAATAAAATGTAAAATCTATTATTCAATGTTCATCCACCAGTCCAATGCAACAGGGCCAGCTGGAATTCAGCATACACTGTCCCGTTTCTGTGAAGCGCTGCGTCTGTCCATATATCAGCTGTGGGGGAGCGTACTCCAACAAGACTTCCCATAGTGGCAGCTCAGTCAAAATGTTCTGTGCTTGAAGACTCCCTTCACCAGACGAGTGCTTTCCACCCGGATACGCCAGCCTTCAGAAACGTGTGGGCATCTGTCTCGGTCCCGGTCCTCCGACTCCACCAACCTCGGCACAGAACAAGGGGTAGATTCAGCACATGCGGTTCATGCAATCAGGGGGTGAAGGATCACAGGCTGTACATTAAAAGTTACCACTTCCCTCAATCGCTATATTCGAGAGCGCTGAATAGTGTCCGGAGCAGGCCACCTCTCCCAGGCTGTAGGATACGTCCTGTCGGCAAACGCGAGTCCAGAACTTCCACCCGGCTCTCCCTCTCGCTTCAGACTGCTGAGGCTTCCTAATAAGCTGTCCGACACAGCTGGCAGGCATGAGCTGATTAGCCACACCCCGATCTGTCAATTACCTTTGGCTCAGTTTTGGCAGGTGAGCAGTTTTAGTCCATTGACAGTTCAAGTCATCTGACCACAGCAAACATAAAACACAACTCAAATAAAACCATGCAATAAAACACTGCAATCACTTCGATTTCATAAAACTCTAGTAAAAACATTCCAGTAAAAATCAGCTCAATAAATTACTGCCATACCACCTATACTGAGTCTGAATGACATTCTTCCCCCCTTTATCCCTGTCACCTTAACGTCCATTACACTAGTAGCGCTTCCTTGGAGTCAAACAACGTGGAAAATCAAGTTTTCATTGCTTCCACAATAGGCAATCCAGTGGTCATTTGAGATTGTTCATTTTTCTTTGCATTGTTCTGTACAAGACAGCCGTTGTCAGGACAAGACAATGAGCAGAGGAAATGCAGGCATTCTTAAACTCTGTTTATCAATACGTTGAGCCTTGAGCTAATTTCTTCCGACAGCTACGTGTCTCAAAATTCATGCAATGGCACCTGAGCAATATACAGGGGTTGGAGAATGAAACTGAAACACCTGCCATTTTAGTGTGGGAGGTTTCATGGCTAGATTGGACCAGCCTGGTGGCCAATCTTCATTAATTCCACATAGCACTAGTAAGAGCAGAGTGAGAAGGTTCAATTAGCAGGGTAAGAGCACAGTTTTGCCTCAAATATTCTAATGCACACAATATCATGGATGATATATCAGAGTTCAAAAGAGGACAAATTGTTGGTGTATGTCTTGCTGGTGCATCTGTGACCAAGACAGAAAGTCTTTGTGATGTATCAAGAGCCACGGTATCCAGGGTAATGCCAGCATACCAGCAAGAAGGACGAACCACATCCAACAGGATTAACTGTGGACCCAAGAGGAAGCTGTCTGAAAGGGATGTTTGGGTGCTAACCTGGATTGTATCCAAAAAACATAAAACTACAGCTGCCCAAATCACGACAGAATTAAATGTGCACCTCAACTCTCCTGTTTCCACCAGAACTGTCCGTCAGGAGCTCCACAGGGTCAGTATACACGGCCGAGCTGCTATAGCCAAACCTTTGGTCACTCGTTCCAATGCCAAACATTGGTTTCAGTGGTGCAAGGAGTATGTGAAACATGTATTGAGTCCACCTTTACTGTTTTCCCCACATCCGGGAGAGTTAAGGTGTTAAAAAGCCCCAAAGAAGCAGACCACCCAGACTGATGCATGCCCAGAGTGCAGCATGGGGGTGGATCAGTGATGGTTTGGGCTGCCATATCACGGTATTCCCTTGACCCAATACTTAATGACAAAATAAATTTGGAAATTAAAATTTAGTTAGTATTTTGTGACCTCCTTTTGCAATAAAAACAATAAAAACTGCCAAACATATCAGGAATAAGCTTTTGGTTAGATTCAAGTCCCTCTGAATACATTATAAATTGGTATAGCAGTGTTGAGTTATATGTAAAGCTTTATACACTGTGTTATCGTCATTATAAGGGTCAAATAGGTTTTGTGGCTTCAGATGAAGCCACAAAGCCCCCCCCACCCCCCGCTACCCGCTATCCCTTAATAGCGACTTTAGGTTTTACACAGGTAAAATCTTTACCTGTGTAAAATCGACATCAGGTTTAATACAGATGCACAAAACTCACAGTTTTGGTTTTAGTGGATCTTAGTGCCGCCTTTGATACAGTAGACCATCACATTTTATTAAACAGACTCAGAAACCTGGTCGGCCTCTCTGGTACTGTTCTTAACTGGTTCAGCTCCTATCTCACAGATCGATGTTTCTTTGTAAGTATGGATACATGCTCCTCCAGGAGGTATAAAATTAAGTGTGGGGTGCCCCAAGGGTCAATCTTAGGTCCAGTTCTTTTTAATCTGTATATGCTTACCCTTGGGGATGTTATCAGGAGACATGGCATCAGCTTCCACAGTTATGCAGATGATACACAGCTGTACATCGGCGTGTCCTGATGACACAGGACCAATTAATCCACTTTTTAATTACATTTTAGATATTAAGACATGGATGGCAGAGAACTTCTTACAGCTCAACCAGGAAAAAACTGAGGTTTTAGTTATTGGTCCTGAAGGCCAGAGAGAGAAACTTTTACTAAAACTACAGGATCTGAAACCTGCACAATGTGTAAAGAACCTGGGCATAATTTTTGACTCTGAGCTAATTTTATTCCTCATATCAAAAATGTAACAAACATAGGTTTTTATCATCTGAAGAATATAGCCAGAGTCGGCCCATTTCTCTCTCAGGCTAACATGGAGGTGCTGATGGATGCTTTTATCTCCTGTCATATAGACTACTGTAATGCCCTGCTCTCTGGTCTCCCCCAAAAAGACCATTTCTAATCTACAACTACTCCAGAACTCAGGAGCTCGTGTGCTGACAAAGACTAGGGGGCGGGAACACATTACACCAGTTCTAAAATCACTGCATTGGCTCCTCTGGTACTGGCCTTCTAATCATCCCAAGAGTTAGAATGAAAACCCACGGTGAGGCTTGTCGTGGAAAATTTGAGTACAGAATGCTAAGTATAACAAAGAACTCAGATGAAATAGTGTCCTGGTAGAATTTGAATACAGAATGCTTCTGTCTAGGTGTCAAAGCTCCCTTTTCAATCAACATTTCCAGACGAAAGTTGCTCACCTTCATCAGTGTATTGTGACAACTTTCCCAGAGAGGAAGACTGTCTCCACACTACCGAAATGTTGATCAACCAGTCCTGCCTTTGATCAACAAAGGTTTCTTTGCTGTAGGACATGTAAATTGATTGAATCAGTTCCTGCCATTTGGTCAATTAGACTTCCTTGTGTAAGAGATGTAAATTGCCTTTTGTTCTTTCAGACTACTATATAAGAGATGTAAATGTGGATTACCGGGGGCGCAATCATCCAGTCGACAGGCTGCATGGCTGTGCTCCCACTGTTGCGCTCAGCTGAAATAAACCTGGATAAAAGTTTTTGAGCTCTGCTGTTGCATTTGTTAAGGATCTATAATTTTAAATTTGTGCAATTAATAAAATTGCCACAACATTTGGCGTCACGGAACAGGATTCCACGAGTGAAACTTTGTCGGAGAGGGGGTCCCTGGTGGTTTTGGCCGCCGTGAGGACAAATTACCTCAGCTCTACCACGATTGAAAATAATGTAGGGACCAGGACGAAACCGCTCCGACTTCGGGACACCGCTGGAATCATCGGACCTCCTTAGGAGAACTCCGATCAGAGGCAACAGGTTGAGCTCCTTTTTAATTTAGGACTATCTGAGAGGACTGGTCTGATATTAGGGTGAATCTGCAGACCTAAACGACCCTAGGAAATAAAATACGGTCTGAAGGATAAGTCTATTGTATCTACGAAGCATTTATTGCAAAATAGAGGACAAGTAGACGCGGCATTTTAGCACTTTTGCGCCGGTGAAGGATCACGAAGGCAGAAAGGCCAGCAGGAGACGTCCTGACTGAAAATGGTAACAGATCTGTTCAACCAGACAGTCCTCCAAGATACTCCAACCGGTAAAGACATGTCAAAGAAGTATGGGCCCGGGGTGTGGATGTGTAAATGAAGGTTGAGAGAATTAGGATCTCCAGAGGGTGAGAGTCTCAGTACGACTCAGATCTAGAAAGTAAAGGAATGTATTGAAAGGAATAGGACGTCCTGAAAAAAAAAAGAGAAAAGAAAAAAAATCAGATCTGATGGTATTGGTAAATAGAGAAGCACCACAGGTGCCTATTAATTTTTTTCTTTTTTTTTTTTTTTAGAAGAGGTTGATTTTATTTGATTTGATTTTTTTTTAATTTTTTGAGCATGTATATGAAATTTAGAAGGACGACGGGGCTTGAGTAGAGATGTGGCTGGACGGACTGATAACGCATCAGTACCTGGAAGCCAGATCAGCTCTCAGCCCCGCATCCGTACATCAGTGATGTTTCATCTCTTCTGTCTTTGCTCCTGCTATACAGGCTAAACTGCGACTGAATTGCACATGGATCTGGACTCGTCTCTTCCGCTGCTGCCGCCTCCAGTTTTCTCCCGGTCCTCCTGCGTCGCCTGATGCCCGTGTCGGTCCAGCGCATTCACCGTCTCCAAATTAAAATTTTGGAGCTGACACAACCAGCGCAGTTTGTCGCTCCCAGAGACAGAGACAGGCCACTGAAGGCCGAGGAGATATTCAACCACCACTCAGAGTTGGCTGACTGATCATGCTGGGACCACCAAAATACACTCTGGATTAGCTGGACCTGATGATCGTACCGGTCCTCCTGGGCCCTGGAAAGCTTCTGTGTTCTGCAATTATGGATGGACTGAAACCTGATGGTGCTGCGCAAATTCATCAACTTTACGTGGACATTAGATAAAACACACCTGGATGAGCTTCACAGACATGCATGTTACGCACAGAATGTGCTGTCTGACAAAAGCAGAGATCGGCGACCACAAGGGACTCAGAACTTCACACAGCCACACTAACGCTGCTCTCTGGGACTGAATCAGCAGCGAGCCATGGCAGACGCCGCCGCGGCCCCCGCTGACAGACGTAACGGCAACTAGCAGCCTGGAGAACTTGACCAATGCCATAACTGGTCAAACTGGACATTGGAACGGTGAATGTCCCGGAACCGCTCGAGATTTTGTCATGGGAGGCCGGGTGGACTGATGGCGTGCGGGGAGGAGACGACCCCAGAGGATGTGATGACGCGTGAAAGGAGAAGTGAGACATCACAGACACACACAAACCTGCAGCTGCAGTAAACACACACACATACTACAACTTATATTTTTCTCTGTAATGATGTTTGTAAGTCTTTTTCCAGTTTTTAACTTGGATGTAACAGGTGTATCTGAACCATTCATGGTAGATTCTGCACGACTCATCCTGTGTTTAAAATCGTGTTTGACCTTCCTGCTCTTCTGAGAGGACGTTAAATTTTCTCAATTTCTGCATCTGGTCACCGCCAAAGAGAGACTTTCACTGTACCACTTCCTTGTTTTTCTCCAAAAACAGGAAGTTTTAACCATAGCTTTATTCTGTCAGATTTATGTCCCATAAATCTTTTGGGAAGGGACCTAATGTATATTAAGGCTAAAAATCACATCAGGTGCTGAAGGTCTCCACATAACTCAGACCCTATCACATCCTGAAGAAGGTGATTATGAACACACCATGTTAAAGCATAGTTATACCACTCCATCATATGCTTACCAAAAAAAAAAAAATTGGAGATGGCCCCTGACCTCTGAAAATTGGATGAATTTATGTCGTGCAAGGACACGACTAAATTCAGACTATATGAAGGAAGGGGATTTGCATTGCATATCTTTCTTTAGTCCAGGTGGCCAAGATCCAGAATAAGAGAGACACTTTTACAAAAAAAGTATGTATATAGATATATATTTATATATATGATATGTTAACCCCGTGACCCTTCAGAGGATGAAACGGGTATAGATAATGGATGGATGGATGGATGATACGTTAAGTGTTGTATGTATGTTTCTGTGTTTTGTCTGTCTCATTAACCCCGGAACAGAGACAGTGGTCTCTGTCCCACACTGATAGCCCCCCTTTTGTTCCACTGTCCAAGCCATCTGATGCAGAGTGGCATGAGCTAGGACAATTTGTTTGTCAAGGGGACAGTGTAACTGATTGGAAACCTACCCCCGATAAGGGTGTGTTCTATTCTCCCTGTTGTAGATGTATAAACAGACCATGAATGAAATGACTCAATGCCAGAAAACCGCGCGGCTGGTAGTTGATGACAATTTCATCTGTTTATCCTCCGAACTTTTCTCCTTTCCCCACATACCAGAAGCCCTGAAAGACGTGCCCCCCTCTGTGGAGGATGGTATGCCCCACCCCCGTGATCTGAGACACACCTCTCCCTAACCCTGATTTGGTCCTCTTTGTTAATGGCTCATCCTTACTTTCATCCCTCAAGGAAGAAACTGTGTAGGATTTGCTGTATGTTTCTCATCTTTTTGTCTTGTCCTCAGACCTGCTCAGACTGCTGAAGTTCTGATGGAAAGTCTGATGGTAAATGTGATACAGATCTCCGCTCTGTTAGATGCTATTCTGTTGCCTAAACAGATCTCTGTGGTGAAGTGTACAGCTCACACAGGCAAAAATGACTTTGTCTCTAAGGGAAATGCTATGGCTGATGTTACTGCTAAAACTGCAGCACTTCAACCTCCTGATCCCATCATGCTGTCTACACACACCCAGACACCAGACCTCTCTTCACTCCCTGCTGTCCAGTCTTTTTCTACTCCCCAAAAAAGAGCCTTGTGGAAGTCACATGGCTGCTTCATCTTCATCTCTCCTGAAGGAGTGTGGACATCCCCAGGCGGGAAGCCATGCCTTCCCAAACACTTCTTTCCTTGGTTTGCTAAATGGACACATGGGTTGGACCATGTATCCAAGGGAGGAATGCTGCAACAGATAACCTCCTTATGGTTCACAAAAGGCTTCACCACAGTGGCAGAAAAACTATTGTAAAAATGCCTCATCTGTGCATCCAATAATGCTGGCAGAGCCTTAAATATGAACCCCGCTGGTCACCCACAAGCCAACCAACCCTTTGATCACCTAATGATGGATTTTATAGAATTAAGTCCATCAGAAGGTAAAAAAAATATTGTCTTGTGATTGTGGACATGTTTTCAAAATGGCTTGAGGCTTTTCCAGCCAAATATGCAGACAGCAGCGCAGTGGCAAAGGCCCTGTTGACAGAAATCATTCCAAGATGGGAATTCCTGGAAGAATTTCCAGTGACAATGGTACCCATTTTGTGAACAAAGCCCTCACAGAGGTGAGTGAAAGGTTAGGTTTTCATCTTAAAACCCACTGCTCCTACCACCCTGAGTCAGGAGGAGCAGTAGAGAGAAACGGTTCACTAAAATTAAACTGGCCAAATGCGCATGTGTAAACGGACAAAAACAATTCAAGTCCTTTTGAAATTCTGTTTGGACGACCATCCATGATTGGAATTGAACCCCCACAGTGGAGAGCTCTCTCTACTGACACATGTGACAGCAAAATGATTGTTTATTGCCAAAACCTGTCAAAAGCCCTATCACAGATGCAGACTGCAGTGAAAGCGTCCCTGCCAAGACCAGCTGAAGGCCCTCTACATCCTTTTGCGACCCGGTGATTGGATCCGAGCAAAAGGAACTTCGAAGGATGCACTGGAAATCTAAGGGGTGACGAGGTCCATTCCAGATATTTCTCACCACCTATACGGCAGTAAAAATCACTGAAAGGGCCACCTGGACACACACAAGTCACTGCAGACGGTTCTCAGGTACTCCTGAGAACCACAAAAAACTGGTCTCTCAACACAAGGGCAGAATAATCCCTGAGACCAGTTCCCGTGGAGGTAGTCTACCCTCCACGCGGCAACGATAAAAATTGCTTACTTTGTAAGCTTCCTCTGGGCTGATTCTGGTTTCAACACCGGTACCTTTATTCCATGGAAGGACACGAGCAGCCCATAAGATTGATCATCATGACCATCAAGACAACCTCTGGTGGCTCACAGCACATCGGATGTCCACCAAGAATAAATCCAGCTGTTATGTTTACTGTGTCATTTTGTTATGATGTTATATTGTTGTATAATCTCCTTGGCAAAATCTTTGGTTTGAATATTCAATACTACAGTGCTTACAACCTTCCTTCAACAGTCCTCTGTTCCTTTGCCTTCCCAGGAAGACATTGAAAACCAGAGTATGGAGTTCTTTGTGATATAGAATGATTAAAAAATGTTTGTAAATTTAATAAAAAGGAGGAGTGTCGTGGAAAATTTGAGTACAGAATGCTAAGTATAACAAAGAACTCAGATGAAATAGTGTCCTGGTAGAATTTGAATACAGAATGCTTCTGTCTAGGTGTCAAAGCTCCCTTTTCAATCAACATTTCCAGACGAAAGTTGCTAACACCTTCATCAGTGTATTGTGACAACTTTCCCAGAGAGGAAGACTGTCTCCACACTACCGAAATGTTGATCAACCAGTCCTGCCTTTGATCAACAAAGGTTTCTTTGCTGTAGGACATGTAAATTGATTGAATCAGTTCCTGCCATTTGGTCAATCAGACTTCCTTGTGTAAGAGATGTAAATTGCCTTTTGTTCTTTCAGACTACTATATAAAGGGATGTAAATGTGGATTACCGGGGGCGCAATCATCCAGTCGACAGGCTGCATGGCTGTGCTCCCGCTGTTGCGCTCAGCTGAAATAAACCTGGATAAAAGTTTGAGCTCTGCTGTTGCATTTGTTAAGGATCTATAATTTTAATTTGTGCAATTAATAAAATTGCCACAACAGGCTGCATTCAGCCACTATGGCCCTCATCTGTGGACCAGCCTGGAGGAGAACATCAGGACCGCAGAGACTGTTGAGATTTTTAAAAAGAGGCTCAAGACTCACCTTTTTAACCTAGCTTTTACATGATTTCCTTTACTCTTGGTTCTTTTATTCTACTGTTCTTAATTCAATGATTTAATTTAAGTTTTAAATTTAGTTTAAGTCTCTGTGCATTTTATTATCATTAAATTTTTAATTTTATTTTTAAATTCTAAACCTTTACATTTTTACGTTTATACATTTTATCATTACTGTATCTATTGTCTGTTTTTATCCTGTTCTACTGTCTTTTAATCTTTTTAGTTTTTAGCTCCAGTGTTTCCTCATGGGGGTCCTCCACACTGGGAGTTGTCTGGTCAGCCCCCAGGGGTGTTGTCTTGGAGATCCCTTGGGCCCGGGACTGAGGGGCTCTGCAAAATGTGTAGGCCTACCCTGGTCTATCTGGGTTGAGTTGGTCTCTGGGACGGCGCCCCCTGTGGTTGCAGGCTGTGGTGCCTCTCGGCGTGGATGGCCTTCCATAGGTACCTGGATACTCAGTGCCCTGCCATGTTGCAAAACTATTTACTTTGTACTGTGAGTGTGCGTGTGTGTGATTTGTGGGTGAGTGCGTAGGTCTATATATGGGGGTGAGAGGGATGGGTTTTTATTTTCTGTTGTGATCCTGTTTTATATTTTTTTTTTAACTTATTTTCATTGTGCAGCAGCACTTTATGTTGCATTTTTAATGTATGAAAGGTGCTATATAAATAAAGTTTGATTTAGTTTGGTTTGGACTAGTGTAACGCTGTCCTGACAGGTCTCCCTAGAAAGTCCATCAGACGTCTGCAGTTAGTGGGACTCGAGCAGCAGCGTTCTGGACTAACACCAGGAAAGTGGATCATATAACTCCAGTCCTCAGATCTTTACACTGGCTTCCTGTTTGTCAAAGAATTGACTTCAAAATTCTGCTGTTAGATTACTAAGCACTGAATGGTTTAGGGCCAAAATACATTTAGGATCTTCTGGTTCATTATGAAGCAAAATCAGGGTTAAAAACTTTTCTATTTGCCACCTTTTATCAAAACAACTGATAATTACCTTTCATTTGTTGCATTTTATCTGCAACCTTTATTATTAATTCTTCTTTTTTAAAATCAAAAACAACTGTTGAATAACTTTTTGCATTTTATCCTATCTTATTTGAGGGTTTTGATATTTCATTTTATTTTTATTTCCTCACTGTTTTAATGTACTCTTTATTGCTCTGTAATGATTCTAATGTTTATGTACAGCACCCTGAATTATCTTGTACACGAAATGTGCTATACAAATAAACTTGCCTTGCCTTGGCTTTTAGCATTCAGCTAATTTTCCAAATCAATTGGGCAGTACAAAGCACTACTCCAGCTGGATTTAAATGGCTTAATAGAGGCGAGTACAGTGGAACATGACGTGTAAGGGGGCAGCACTCACTCATCCAGGGCTTTGCAGATTTGTTTGTTTCCTGTTCTCGATGCTCTAATAGCTCTATACTATCAGAGGTGCAAAATCATGATAAAGGAAAAAGATGACAATACAAACATTTTAATGCATTTTATAGTGCTTAGCACGATAACATGAGTTTCACTCAAAAAGAAGGAGAAACTGGATGAAAGGAATAATCGATAATATTTACAAGGAATATTCATCTGTGGTGTTGAAATGAAGGGTGTGTTTATAGTCTGACTGTATGTATGAAAAGCCACTGCATTACACAAGTCGGTCTCCATTTGGTTTCTTCTCTGTGTAGCAACTGTGTAGCTTCCAGTCTGTATTAGGCTTTGGGCCAATATGTATAACTTACCATATTGATGGGCCAACAATATGTACAGAAAATAACTGTTAAGTACCTGGCACTTACACTAGAGACAGCAAAGACCATCTGTTAAATGTAGCCTCAATGGTTAACACATACTGAGAATTTATGAAAGTTTGAAAATTAGAGTATTAGAATGTGAATTATTTTCCTCTTTTGTTTGGATTCAGACAGAGATATAAATGATGTTTCATTCAGGACTGACAGCTAAAAAAATGTAATCTCAGTTCTAGCAGCGTGCTGTGGTACCTTCAGACTTTGGAAATTTCAGTTGCAGGCTTGTTGGCCTTTGTCTAAAGTAATATTCCTCTGAGAGCACAGACTCACAGCTACCCAGTAACAACATACACGTACAACACATACAAGATGATGAGATGCAGAAGAAGCAACAGATCACCGGTTCTGAACGTAATAGTTTTATTCCTTTCCATTGTTCATAGCTGAAATTGTGCCACAACATTTGAATGCCGAACCGTAGTAAACATTAACACTGTTTTCTTTTATAAACGGCAAAATACACATATAAGAGCCTGCATACCCTACTTTGAACACATAATTTTTTGTTTTGTTTTGTTTTGTTTTTTTTACAAAAGAATGTTTTTGCAAGTCTATATAAGAAGTCTGAGTGCAGAACATTTGTAGAAGCAGCAGGACATGAGACCAAATAACATATTAAGTACAGCAGTGAAGTACAGCAGAGCACATTTGAAAATAACATGAAACTTCATGAGCATGATTGCAGAATTCAGAAGGTGAGCAATTGAGTATCTGATCCTAAAACACAAGTACAACTACTATTCAAAAAGCTCCAAAGAGTGAAAAGTAAAAAAAAAAAAAAAAAAAAAAAAAAAAAATCTATATATAGATATATATATATATATATATATATATATATATATATATATATATATATATTTTTTTTTTTTTTTTTTTTTTTTTAAAGAGGAACTATATTCTTATGAAAATACTGCTTGATAAGGAATGGATATTATTTGTATGTAGTCCAAAGAAAAGAAGACTAAAAACAGTACATCAGAGAGGAAAAGACAAAACAAAAAAGAAACAGGAAAAAAATATATACACCTTGCTTAAAACTACAAAAGTAGTTATATAGGATAACAATATAGGATATAGGACACAAATATAGGCTATTAAATGTCCACAGTGCCAAACTTTAATTTTAAATAGATTGTATCTTTTAACCGCAGACCAAAGGGAAGCTAAAAACAGATACAACACAATTTAACATGTACCCTGAGCTCTGCTCCTGGAAGTACAACAAAGATTTCTTGAATGATTAACCAAGTTCAGTCCCGCTGCTTCACACTGGAATAAACACATTCAGTGTTGGTGTCACTCCTCTGTCTTCTTGATCTGTTGAGATGGTTAAGCTCTAAAGCAGCATATTGGGGGCTGTCTGGATCCTGGTTTTTACTCTAGAAACAAAATACATGGAAGAAGATTACAATATGGACCCTGAGAGTAAAGCAAAACTAACAGTATATGGAAATTCAGCTTGTAATTTGTAAAGTAAAATTTTACCACAATGCTGACTGTTGGGGGAGCTGTAAATCTTGCCTCTGATTTTGAAACACAGAAAATGGTCTGCTATTTAAATAATAGGTTTGGTGGACACAGAGAAAAGTAGATTTTTTCTTGTTAATTTCTGTACCTGTGGATTGGCAGCACTTTCCTTTGTTCATGTTGTACACTGTGATAAGCAGTATAACAACTAGGACAGTGGTGAATATCAAGGTTCCAGTCAAGAAATACACCAGAACAGAGTCCACATCACCTATAGAGAGCCAGGAACCAGATAAATGAGAGATTTCAGGGGCTTTTTTTTTTTCATTGTAGTCTACAAATACCAATTAGTCAAAACTGTTACTCACTTGAGATGTCTATCTCCGTCTTATTTCCAAACAGTATGTGTCCACATAAGGCAACAGCACAGTAGTAGGTCCCAGCATGAAACACATTCAGGTTCTTCTGGGGGCAGGTTGTACTCACAGGTATTTGAATGTGTGTAGGGTTTTCTTTCATATTGATAATTTCTTCCTCCATGGGTGTGAATGAGTCCTGGATGGGCCTCTTTTGAGTCTTTGAACCAGTAAAGATTATCTTTTCCATCACATTTCATATTATGTACTGCACAGTTCAAAGTGAGCCAGGGTAAGCCTCCTGGCTGGACGGTCTGAGACGCTGACTGATGCACCAAAGCCTGGATGTTAAAATCTGAACCTTTCACACTGACAGTTGCACCCTCAGCAAAAGTCAAGACCATTCCAGCCCTAACTGCACAATAGTAAGTTGCGGAGTCTGAAACTTTCAGATCTGAAATGGTCAAGTGATGGTGACCATTTTCTACATCCAGACTGAAGCGTGAATTGTTCTTGAAGTTATGATGAAAAGTGATTACTTTGCCACTCACATAGAAAGTAGAGATGAGCCTTGGTCTCTCCCCCAGAGGTTGCATGTACCAGAAGAGCATTGGTGAATCAGTATGGAAACATTGCAAAGCAATATTTTCTCCAACTTGCATAGATTTAAAACCACTCTCTTGATTAAGAGGTACAGATGAAGTAGGTGACGCCAGATGAATTTTCTGAACTACAGTGAAAGAGGAAGAAAAATGTATAATCACTAACCTTTGACAGAATTCAGCATAGCCATGAAGTGATGCTCAGACTATTTGTAGAAATAAATGAGTGACAAAATTTACAACTCACCCATTTCCCCGAAAAGCAAACATGTCAGATAGAGGACAAACTGTGCAGGTGTCATCATGTCTGATTGTTAAGTTGAATGAAAAGACGTTTGATACTGTTTCCACTCCTAAGAGACAAGACCGTGTTTGATTGGCCTGTCTGAAGTGACACAGTCTGTCCTTCTTTGGAAACATGATCACAGGGTTGCACACACCTACAGAGTCAAGGTTGGTTGTTAAAAAGACTTGTACAGTAAAAGAAATATGTGGAACTTTGAGGCTATTTATGTCCCATCCTTTTATATTTAGGGTAAAATTAAAAATGCACATTTATATATATTATAAATTCAAACAACAGAGAGTAGAGTTCATTGGCACAACAACTAAACATACAATAATATCTGTGTTGAATAACTTGTGCTTTTCAGGTAAACTCCCATGACAAATAAAGTTTTAAGTTAAATATTAAATTATTAAAAGCAGAGGGAATAAAAATGCATGTAAATGGAAAGTTAAAGTTGTGTAAATGGAGGGGAACTTAAAAAAAAGAGTGCTGAGTAGTATGTGACTTGATGAATCTAAAAGTGATTTGATTACAAAACAGCAAACCAAAGCACATTTTTTCTTTCATGACACATTGTTGCTATTGAACACTTAAAGATAGAGGCCTCAAGGGCAAATGTTAGAAAGAATTATTGAAAAAACTGTTCTGAAAATGCTTATGAATGAAAACTATTATTATAGAAAGCATATGTGAATTAAAAAATAATGCAGCCTTGGGGGGTCAGAAGCCAGTGTCTTTTTGAGCCGGTCACAAGCCCAGAAACACTATGGGCCTGCACCAAACTTCCTAAAGCGACTATTAAGGGATAGTGGGTAGCGGGAGGGACGGTCCCCTACAAAAAACGCAATCTTCCAACTCCCTAAACCCGCAACCTTACCTGTGCTAACCGCTATATTTATGCATGGGAGTGGTTAGAGCATTCCACCTGTTTAACCAATCAGTGCGTCAGCAGCCATTGCCTTTAAGAGCAGGTTGCGCTACCCACTATTAGCAATCTTCTGCTTCCCTAAAGCCACTACCTGCAAACCCCAGATCGGAGCAGCTCTCATGGGCAGCTCGTCTGGGACTCTGCTGTACAGCTTCCTCCTCTTCCTTCCTCCTCCTCCTCCTCTGCACTGATATATACATAACTAGCTCTAACTCATCTGGAGCAAATGATTTAATCTTTTTTTTTTGTACTCCAAGAAGTTTCAACAAACTGCTCAGAAAAAAAAAGAGCCAGTGAGCTTCCAGGAAAGCATTTCTTAACATGAAAAGCACTCTGAGAGCGCAGACCTCCGCTAAGCGCAAAAATTCCCCCATATAGCAATTTACATATTGCGATAAAATCCCCCTTCTGGATCAGATCCGGATCAGCCTTTGAAATTTGATAGAGGTTTCCATTGTCAATCCCTGAGTGAAATGTCATGAGTTTTTGGCAATAATTAATGGAGATATTGAGAAACAAAATATTTGGCCAATTTACCACAACATTATCGAAAATTTAAAAGTGATCCAGAATTCTTAATTTCTTCCGGATCACACCCAAAATGAAATCAGTTCTTCCTTTCACATTTCTGACAACTCCTGAAAATGTTATCAAAATCCATCTATAACTTTTTGAGTTATCTTGAACACAGACATCAAAAAGACAGACAAATAAACGCTGGCAAAAACATAGCCTCCTTAGCAGAAGTAAAAATGGAGCACAGTTACAGTAACAAGGTGCTCCTAATTAACTATGGAAAGGGAAGAAAAAGGAGAAGAGCAGTAGAGACACCGCTCAGCAGATCATGTTAGAGTCTCTCTGCAGCGTAGGCCTATAGCAGCATAACTATGACGAAGCTGTGATTAAGATGAGTCTACACTAATCTTAGCTCCTATAACTATAACTAATAGCCCTTACACACTATTGTTAAGACTAACTGTAGGCTTTACTAAACAGAAATGTTTTCAATTTAGTTTTAAAAATGGAGGTGGTGTCAGCCTCAACCCAAATTGGTAGCTGATTCCATCATAAAGGTGCCTGGTAGCAGAAGGCCTGTCCTCTAAATCTACACACGTGGACAAAATTGTTGGTACCCCTCGGTTAAAGAAGGAAAAACCCACAATTCTCACTGAAATCACTTGAAACTTACAAAAGTAACAATAAATAAAAATTTGTTGAAAATCAAATAATCAAAATCAGCCATCACGTTTGAATTGTTGATTAACATAATTATTTTAAAAAACAAACTAATGAAATAGGGCTGGACAAAAATGATGGTACCCCTATAAAAGATTGAAAACTATTTGACCAGAGAGACATGATTAACTCAGGTGTGTCCTTTAATTGACATCACAGGTGTTTCCAAACTCATAATCAGTCAGTCTGCCTATTTAAAGGGAGACAAGTAGTCACTTTGCTGTTTGGTGAAAAGGTGTGTACCACACTGAACATGGACAACAGAAAGCGAAGAAGAGAATTGTCCCAGGACATCTGAAAAAAAATTATAGACAAACATCTTAAAGGTAAAGGCTATAAGACCATCTCTAAACAGCTTGAAGTTCCTGTGACAACAGTGGCTCATATTATTCAGAAGTTCAAGACCCACGGGACAGTAGCCAACCTCCCTGGACGTGGCCGCAAGAGGAAAATTGATGACAAATTGAAGAGACGGATCGTTCGAATTGTATCCAAAGAGCCCAGAACAACCTCCAAAGAAATTAAAGGTGAACTCCAAGGCCAAGGTACATCAGTGTCAGATCGCACCATTCGTCGTTGTTTGAGCCAAAGTGGACTTCATGGGAGACGACACCACTGCTGAAAAAAATCATAAAAAAGCGAGACTGGAATTTGCAAAAATGCATGTTGGCAAGCCACAAAGCTTCTGGGAGAATGTCCTTTGGACAGATGAGACCAAACTGGAGCTTTTTGGTAAGGCACATCAACTCTATGTTCATAGACTCAAAAACCAAGCATACGAAGAAAAGAACACTGTCCCTACGGTGAAACATGGAGGAGGCTCAGTAATGTTTTGGGGCTGCTTTGCTGCATCTGGCACAGGGTGTCTTGAATGTGTGCAAGGTAAAATGAAATCTGAAGACTATCAAGGCATTCTGGAGAGAAATGTGCTGCCTAGTGTCAGAAAGCTTGGTCTCAGTCGCAGGTCATGGGTCTTCCAACAGGACAACGATCCAAAACACAGAGCCAAAAACACCCAAGAATGGCTGAGAGAAAAGCGTTGGACTATTCTAAAGTGGCCTTCCATGAGCCCAGATCTGAATCCCATTGAACATCTGTGGAAGGAGCTGAAACATGCCATTTGGAGAAGACACCCATCAAACCTGAGACAACTGGAGCAGTTTGCTCATGAGGAGTGGGCCAAAATACCTGTTGACAACTGCAGAACGCTCATTGACAAATACAGAAATCGTTTAATTGCAGTGATTGCCTCAAAAGGTTGTGCAACAAAATATAAAGTTATGGGTACCATCATTTTTGTCCAGCCCTATTTCATTAGTTTGTTTTTTTAAATAATTATGTTAATCAATAATTCAAAAGTGATGGCTGATTTTGATTATTTGATTTTCAATAAATTTTTATTTATTGTTACTTTTGTAAGTTTCAAGTGATTTCAGTGAGAATTGTGGGTTTTTCCTTCTTTAACTGAGGGGTACCAACAATTTTGTCCACGTGTGTACTTATGGATATTCTAGGAGTAAGGGCCTTATATTTTTTATTTAGAATTTTAAACTCGATTCGAAATTTCATGGGGAGCCAATGGATGGAGGCTAACATGGGTGAGACGTGATCTCACTTACGGATTCCTGTCAGCACCCTCGCTGCTTCATTCTAGATCAGTTGGAGGCTATTCAGCCTTCTAACAACGCATTACAATAATCTAGTCTAGCGCTGACAAACACGTGGATTAATTTTTCAGCATCACCCTGGGAGAGGATGCTCCTAATCTTCGCGATATTTCGGGGATGAAAAAAGGTAGTCTTGCAAACCTGATTAATATGCTGCTTAAATGACATATCCTGATCAAAAATTACTCCATTGTTTTTCACAGCTGTGCTGGATGCCAGCATAAACTCAGTTAATCCATTCCTGATGTTTGGGACCAAAGACAATAACCTCTGTTTTATCCAAATTTAGAAGCAAAACGTTAGAGGACATCCAGGACTTAATGTCATTAAGACACCCTTGAAGTTTGGCCAACGGTTTTGCTTTCTGTGGTTTCATGCATAAGAACAGCTGCATATCATCAACGTAGCAATTAAAGTTTATCCCATGGTCCAGCAGAACAAGTACAGATACTAATCCATTGTCTAAGGCCATGAGGAGGTAATTGGGGACTTTAACCAGCGCCGTTTCTGTACTATGACGTGTTCTGAACCCTGACTGAAAAAAACTACAAATAGATCATTTCTCTGCAGGTGTTCTCCTAACTGGCTTAAAACTATTTTTTTCCAGAATTTTAGAGATAAATGGAAAGTTGGATATTGGTCTATAATTTGCCAAAATGTCTGGATCAAAAGATGGTTTCTTAAGCAAAGGTTTTATAACTGCAACTGTGGTACATATCCTTATTTTAGAGATAGGTTAATCTGATTCAAAATTGACGTACCAATGACATCTTTGAGCAGTCGAGTTGGGTAGGATCCAACAGACACGTTGATGGTTTAGCTTTGCTGATAGCTGAGGTCAACTCAGAGAGGCCTACAGAAGAGAAATAGTCCAGAGTAAAATCAGAACCAAAAGAACTTAGTGAAACTGCAATTTTGATTATTTTTCTGTTAAAAAAGCTCATAAAGTCTTCACTACTGAGCGTAGCAGGAATGCATGGACCAACATAGTTGTGACTTTTTGTCAGCCTGGCCACAGTGCTGAACAGAAAATGTGGATTATGTTTGTTCTCTTTGTCACAACACAACCCGGCTCAAGGCCGTGATAAGAGTGAGGGAGGTGGCACAAGATGGTCAGTACCAACAGTATAAGTTTATTTGAAAAAAAAAAAAAAAACAATCACACCAAATAACACCAACAGTAACATGAGTGAAACCATCTGCCAGCCACAGTCCTGCCAACTGGTCCCACAGCCCATCAGCAGACCCTAGAACGCCAGCAGTAATCCAGAGCTGTGAGAACCGCAACCTGGCGGCAGCAAACAGGCATCCACATGGGATCAGGAACACCACGACCTGGTGTACAAGTAGAGGAGTCGTCACACCTTCTATTAACCCTTTAGGCGCCGGAGTTTTTTCAAGAAAATATACAATTTTGATATCAAGATTTCAAAAGGCTATAACTTGAAAGCAGTTTGAGATAAAGATATACTGTCAAAGAGAAAATTGTTCAGTATGACTCAAAGTCTGTGATGGGAGTGAAATTATTCATATAATTTGCATATTATGACGTTACAAGGTGGCGGCCATATTGGAAAATGTTAAATTTTGATATCAAGGTTTCAAAACGCTATAACTTTAAAGTGGTTTGAGATAAAGGCATATTGTAAATGAGAAATATCTTCAGTATGAATTAAAATTTGGAATGAAAGTAGATTTGTCATCTAATTTGATTATTGTGACGTCACCTGCCCAGTAGTCCTCAATAGTGCCACCACCAAAAATGGTTCTCAGATTACAGGCACACATGTCTGCCATCTCCTGGTGAAAAGTAGTAACAAGATTCGGCACCACATTTATAGATACAGCCTGTTTTTAGTACACCAACAAGCACTAAACGACAATGCAGGCTCTTTCTGCAGTGATGTAGCTCACAGTGCTGAGTATCCTTTGTTTACTTTCTGTATGTAGCTCAGACATAGGAAAGTAGCCAATAAAATATATTTTATGTGAGTTGGCCGTGGTAAATTTTGAGCAACAGTCGTTTTTACAGACATTGCAGCCAACTACTGTTATCACATTTCCAATCACATTTCTTGTGGTCAGCATCAACATGACGCAGTTACATTTGGAGAGAAGTGTATGTCAGCGTCTACTATAGCCTATGGCATATGGTTCAGACCTATAGCTACGGTAATGCTTTGACACAATAGTATAAATTAGCCTTTAGATCTGTAACTGAGGCTGGAGAAAGGACTGGTGCATTAGATTAGGGATTGGACTGGACTGGCAGGGAAAGGAAGAAAGACATGGAAAACAATACGGAATAGGTCAAGCACAAAGATTCTTGAGCACAGGGTGATACTGGGACAGAAGCTGGCATTGGTCCTGGTCACCACACAAGTGCATCCTTCTAGTTGTAGGGCAAGCAACTCTACCTACTCCCGACTTGACAAACTGCCCCCAGTTGTTTGGAAAGTAAAGTGGGTTTATTTCAGAGACCACTGCTTAGTTAATTCTTGGATGTTTGCAGATCATTCACTAAAGTATAGTTCACATGCCTCTCCATACTTCACTGGCAAACCTGTGCATCTTACAATGCAGTCCAACAGAATCTAACAAGGTCCAAGATCCAATGCTGTTCTGTCCAAAGGCAAAAGCATCCATTTTTCATCACTTCAGTGGTGCTAAAATAATATACTTTACTGTACAGATTACAAACTAGAGTGTTATGATGGCACCAACTCCTTTCTTGGGGTCCAAGAAACCATCAATTCAAGGATGTAATTGAAGTGACATGCAAAGACGTGATAATATGCTTAATATGTTCAGACCACTTTTTTATCTTTTTATTTTTTTTTTGCACACGGTCCTGCTCTTATGCTTTCACACTTGCAGGACTTGCACATTGTCTTACACAGCTAAAATAATGTGATCAGATGTGGCCCAGACCACCTCTGAATGTTGTTTGAGTGATTGGATCTTGGTGCATCTTCAAATGCATCCTGTGGTCCATTTACAGCAGCACCTGCTGACATGCTTTTCTCCTCACTCTTGGAATTGGAATTTGGAAGCATTGAAGCAATTGTTGCAGCTCCTTGTTGCAATGCAGATCTTCATCATCGCACCTCTCATCTGAAATCTCTAGACCACTAGTTATTCTCCACAAATGCAATGATAAGTGACACTTTACAAAAGCTGTACAAAGCTAATGAGCATTTGCAACTTATAGTCCTCCCTTAATGAATAATATATTTTTGCATATGAGATGGTTTCTGGGTGAGAGTATCTGTTCTGTAAGCGCATTTAAGCACAGGGGATGCCTTACAGTGGCTGTTTTTGCTGTCTCTCTCTGGATGGTTGGTGTCATGGCCACATGTAGCACTTCTTTACTACAAACATTCTGTATTGTGGAAATTCAACTTTATATCGCCATATACAGTAGATTTATCACTGGCTCACATGGGAGGTTGAGGAAGTGACATGTTTGACAAACACAGTGTTTCACAGTCGTACAGAATGACAGAAGCGGAGTTGTTACTGTACTTAAATGAAATACAATCCCTTCTAAAGATATCAGCTCTTCAAATACCCATGCATGCATCTTTTTTTTTTCTTTTTCTTTTTTTTAAGATTTTGTGGCTCTATTGGTCTTTGCTGTGAAAGAGAGGAAAGTGGGGGAGAAAGAAGGGGAAGACATACAGTAAAGGGTCACAGGCTGGGAGTCAGAACTGTGTCTAATATCACTTATCAGTTAATAATATAGGGCCAAAATACTGAACACTAATCTCTGTGTAGAATAGAAACCATTTAGAGCTCTGAGATCTTTAGGAGGGAGTTGCTGGTAGAACCTCCAGTTAGAACCAAACAGGGTGGAAATACATTTAGCCACGATGCTGAACACAGACAAAATAAACTTCCTGCTCCAACCTTAGACACTTTTCAAGTTAAACTGAAAAATCGTCTGTTTTCAAGTGCCTTTGTTTAGTACAGTTTCACTGCACTGTTTTTGCTCATCTATTCTAAGCTCTGTTATATTCCTTTTTGTTTCCAAATCTATTTTTTACTGTTTTACGATTCATGAATCTTACATGTAAGCCCACATACAAAGATGACTTGCTGAGTAAAAAGTCCATGTTTAATTTATTTATTTATTGAAAGTTGTTGGCTTCAAAATAAGTTGATCAGTGACAGACTTACTTGTGTATAATCAAATATTACTATACACCATTAAAAATCTTAAATCAATATATCTTTAAAAAATGATGCTATAAAAACAAAGGGCAATAAGACACACGAAATATCATTTTAAAAATGTATCTCAAGCTTTTGAACATACAGAAGATCAGTTATTTGGAACAGTTCAGTTCTGCTGCTTCACACTGGAATAAACACAGTCATTCTTGGTGTTGCTCCTCTGTCTTCTTGATCTGTTGAGCTGGTTAAAATCTAAAGCAGCATACTGGGGGCTGTTTAATTCTTCATTAGTACTCTAAAAACAGAATACACAGAAGAAGAAAGATCACAATATGGATGGCAGTATTGGAAAGATCTACTGACAATGAAAGCATATTCAGCTTGTAAATTTATAATAGTAGATCTTACCCCTGTTATTGCTGTTGGAGGAGATGGAAATCTTTCTGCTGGTTGTGAAACACAGAAAATGATCTGTTATTAAAAAGATAAGTTCATCTGAACATACAGAAATTAACTTCAGAGTCTTCTGTTTCTGTACCTGCACACTGATTTCTTTTGTTCATCTTGTACACTTGGTAAATCAGTAAGACAACTAGGATCATAGTGAATGTTAAGGTTCCAGTCAAGAAATACACCAGAACACCAGGGTCCACCTCACCTGCAGAGAGCCAGGTACCAGAAACAGAGAATTCAGCTTTTATCTTTGTCTACAAACAAACTTTCATATGATATCTTTATGGACCACAAACAGCAATTATCAAGACTGTTACTCACGTGAGACGTCTACCTCCGTCTTATTTCCAAACAGTATGTGTCCACATGAGACAACAGCACAGTAGTAGGTCCCAGCATGAGACACGTTCAGGTTCTTCATCGGCAGGTTGTAGACACAGGTATGTGTTTGTGAGTTGGGTTTCCTCTCACATTCATCGTTCCTGCCTCCATGGGTGTAAATGAGTCCTGGATGAGATTCTTCAGAGTCTTTGAACCAGTAAACACTGTGTTCTCCATCACAGGTCCCAGTATGTACTGTACAGTTCAGAGTAACTGAGTCTCCTGACTGGATGGTCACAGATGATGACTGATGGATCAAGGTTTGGATTTTAAGACTGGAATTCTTCACATTAACTGTAGTACCCTCTGCAAAAGTCAGGACCATTGAATGGCTACCTGCACAATAGTAAGTAGCTGAATCTGACAATTTCAGATCTGAAATTGTCAAGTGATGTTTACCACGTTCTGTGTCAAGAGTGAAGCGTGGATCATCTTTGAATGTATCATCAAAATTGATTTTTGAACTATATTCATAGAAGGTAGAAATGAGCTTTGGTTTTTCTCCCAGAGGTTGCTTGTACCAGAAGAGCATATTTGGATCTTTATAGAAACATCTCAAAGTCACATTGTCTCCAACATGAGCTGATATAAAACGGCTCTCTTGATAAATCGATGAAGATGGTGTCGGATGAATCTTCTGAGCTGAAGACAAATCAGAAAAATCATTGAAAAACAAGTTTGACTGAATTCAGTATTATCATTATATAAAAGAATTGTTGGAATGTTAGTAAAAAAAAATTACAATCAAAACTCACCCATCTTCCCTAAAACCAAGCATGTCAGACAGAAGACAAACTGTGCAGATGTCATCATGTGTGTTTCTTGTGTTGAATGCAAAGAAGGTTGGAACTTTCTCAAGTGTTAAGAGGCAAGGCTGAGTTTGATTGGCCCATCTGAGGTGACACAGACTGTCTTTCTGTGGAAATATAGTCAGAGTATCACAGAGGATCACGTAGTCAAGGTTGGCTCTTGATAAGTTCAGAACAGTGAAAGAAATGTGAGGAACTGTCATGATCTTTTATAACTCGTTCTTATTTGAGAGACATTTATTTATATTTTAATCTGAAATTACAAGAGTGAAGTCTAATTACATGACTTTTAACAATGAACAAACACTATAATGTCCGTTTCATGACCTGTCAAATAGATCTATTTAAAGCAGCAGAATAAAGATCATTCACAGAATTTAATAAGAAAACAAAGGCTGTTATTTGTGTTTTTGTTAAAGGAGATGTAGCCTAATGAGTACAATACTATTTTCAAACTCATTTGAAAGCATAGAAGCAAAAATAATTTTGACTGGGAAATGTGGCTGAGTTTGTTTTTTGTTTTGTTACTTTTTTTTTTGCTTCCTTTTTGCTTTAGTAGCATATTGAGAACTTTATACCTTACAATCTGAAAAGGTCAATGTTAGCAGAGGTCGTTTGAGAAAAAAAAAAAAAAAAAAAATATATATATATATATATATATATATATATATATATATATATATATATATATATATATATATATATATATATATATATATATATATATATATTTACATTTTAACTGAATTTAAATGACCTCCATTAGAACCTAATGGACAGGGCTGTTTAAGTCTGCTAATATATCATTGTTTTTTTTTTAACACACGCTGCTTCATGCAATGACCATTTTCAAATAATGTAAACAGAGCTAGTATTTAATACTCACTATATACCTAGTACTTTCTTCAGTTCATTTTTTGTTCTAACTTGAAGCTTAAGGAGCATTCTAATTCAGCTGTATATCAGTGTATTATTAACAGAAGCTAGGTAGATTGGTTGCAAGGTTAAGGCAAGCTAAGTGAAACTGATTAGGCTAAGCCAGAACTGACGTCAGGGCAGCTAGGTGTTACTGAGCCAAAGAGTTAGGGAAGCTGCCAACACAGACCAGACATAGGCAACATGGCAGATGCAGCCCCCTCCGAAGGACTGTTCGATAGCCTAAAATCAGCCGTGACAGAACTGACGAAAAAGCGAATTTCTGGCTACCTTGAACAAGTACAGGGATTGACAGCTCATAGCTGGGGACTGTCAGGGGTCCCTCTGACAGGGGGGTTGGGGCTTGCCTGGCCCGTGGGGCGGCCCTGGTACTGTGCCATATGGGCCTTCTGGTGGTGGGGTCGCCATGCTCTCATCTCCTTTGGAGGTGGCCCTATCTCTTTGGAGACAGCCCGTCTCTTTGGAGGTAGGGCTGCCTCTGTGGGAGTCAACTCTGTCCAGTGCTAGGTATGGCTGGTGCTGGGCAGTGTTGGACTGTATGGGTGATCCCCCATGGTGGTGTGATTGGAGTTGCATCGGCTGTTCGTGGTTGGGTCGCCTCCACTTACATCCGGGTCAGGCTGGGAGGCCGTGGGGTTGAGGGACCAGGTCACTGCCCTGTCTCACTCTCTCCAGCATTTGTTCATACCATGCCTCTTTTAATGCACATCACTAGATCAGGGCACAAGACACATGGGTCACACACTAGGTTACATGGTAGGGTTGGAGGTGCTCCTTGTGGTGGGGATCCAAATGGCGGGTGGGTTGTGGCCCAGCAGTGGGTCAATGTCCTCCTTACTACCCCCTAACCACTCCTGCACTCCGATTTTAATGAAATCACCTACCCTTATTCACCTAGTTCGGGGTCACACAGCACTGTTGGTAGCACTACTGTTTTCTAATCGGGGAGTTAGAAAGTAGCCTAGTCTTCACTTAACTAGGGTTTTGGTCAGAGTCTCGAGGCACCATGGTGTGGACCTGCTGAGGGGGGATCTGGCTCCGGGCCTCGCCCTGTGGGTTTGGTATGTCCCTTCCCTTGGCATCCTTTGGGGCATGGGGGCTTACGCCTTGCCCTCTGTGGGATGGCGGTATGGTTGGGGGGTGGGCGGGATCACCCTTCCCCTGCCCTTGTACCATACCCGTGGTGTCGGTGGTATGTTCTGGCGGTGCAGGCTGTGGGCCACTCCACCTTTCTGTTGCCTCTGATGTGTGGGGGGAGGCTTGTTGCCTTGTCTGAGCTTGTGGATGTGGGAGGGGTGGATGGGCTGGATGGCACCTGTTGGGTCTGGAGGGAAATCCAGTGCACTGGTGAAGGTCTGCTGCATGACACTGGCCTAACACTCCATCACCGACTCTGGTCCAGCCAGTAAGCGTGGTTGTGGTCACTGGTTGGTGCTGAAGAGGCATTGGAGGCAAACATCACTGCTTACTGTCCTGGGTCTGGGCTGCTGGTCTGCTTTAACTTTGGTGAGGATACTGGAGACAAACACTATCACAACACTATCACAACTCAAACCACCACACATTCATCCATATGCACCACACCACACAACTCACACATACTACACCAGTGGTCCCCAACCCCCCGACCGGTACCGGGCCGTGGATCACTTGCAGTAAGCACAAGAAAAAAAATTGTTTTTTAAAGTTTCATTTATTAGATGAGCCTGAATTAGCTTTTATTGTGAAAAATCTTTTATTTTGAAAAATGAACGCCAAAATTTAACTCAACTCGCAAAATGAGTAATAAACAGAAGTCTTTGGCAAGTTTCCTTCTGAATGGGAAAATGCACAGTGAAGAGAAAGAAGTACAGCCTACGACTTCCAAGAAGAAAAAAGCTTTTAACAGACAATACCAGGAGTCCTACTTGAAAGATGGATTTTTCACAACAGGTGATACCAAGCTCTGCGTGAGTTTTTTACCTCAGACAAAGAGGTTATGTTTTTGCCGGCCTTTATCTGTCTGTCTGTCTGTCCGTGTACAAGATAACTCAAATAGTTATGGATGGATTTTGATGAAATTTTTGTCAGAAATGTGAAAAAAGGAAGAACTGATTTCATTTTGGGTGTGATCCGGAAGAAATCCTGGATTCTGGATCACTTTCAAATTTTCGATAACATTGCGGTTAATGGGGCCAAAAATTTTGTTTCTCAATATTTCCATTAATTATTGCCCAAAACCCATTAAATTTGACTCACGGATTGACAATGGGAACCTCTATCAAATTTCAAAGGCTGATCCGGATCTGATCCAGAACGTGGATTTTATCACAATCTGTAAATCGCTATATGGGGGAACTGCTGCGCTTGGCGGAGGTCTGTGCTCTCTGAGTGCTTTTCTAGTTTGTTTGTTTGTTTGTCTGTGTTGAAGATAACTCAAAAAGTTATGGATGGATTTTGGTGAAATTTTTTTCAGGAGTTGTCAGGAATGTGAAAAGGAAGAACTGATTTAATTTTGGGTGTGATCCAGAAGAAATTGTGGATTCTGAATCACTTTCAAATTTTCAATAATTGTTGTGCTTGACAGAGGTCTGCGCTTTTCTAGTTTTTTTATTTAAAAGGTATAGAGCAGTGGTGCGCAAACTGTGGTATGGGTGCCACTGGTGGTACGTGAGCACTCTCTGGTGGTATGCGGGGGAACATTATGACTTTCCACATTGTTTCCACATTTTCACTTAAAAAAAAGAAAAATTGGAAACATATAATGCATTATAAATACAACGTTTCGAATGAAATGTGTAGCTTGAGATAATTAAAATTGTGTCTTTTAAAAAAATATTTGTTGCATATTCAGTTGCAGATGTAACAACTTTTGAGTGTGTTTATTTTGCTCTGTATGAGAGTATAAGTATGTGAGAATTGTTGGACAGAGTTGTAAATGTTTGATTCATTGAAGTAAAAATTCAGGTAATAAATAACCACAATAAGGAATGAACATCTCTGTGTGTTTAAAGCTGATTGAGAAGGCATATATGGCTATATTTTAAAATTGGTCATCATGGTGGTACTCAGGTAATAAATAACCACAATAAGGAAAAAACATCTCTGTGTGTTTAAAGCTGATTGAGAAGGCATATATGGCTATATTTTAAAATTGGTCATCAGGTGGTACTGACTAAAAGTTTGAGAACCACTGGTATAGAGGATGTTACCATGTTATACTCATGATATTGGGTTATTGGTGTAATTTAACGAGGAATATTGTGGATCAGTTTGGTCCAGGTCTGGGCTAACTTGACCAGACTCATTGGATAAATTGTACCATCTCAGGTTAAACTGACCATCTAATACAGTAGTTTACAGTTTCTTGCTGTCTCTCATTGCAGTTTCATCGAAGCTCTTTTATCTTACTACCAGTTATCCTGGTTCAATTTAACCTTCAGCATTTAAATTATTTTGCCCCACAACTGATATTTGGGAAAGAAAAATATTTAGCTCCTTAACCAATTCAGACAAATATTGAGCTAAATGACATACATGGTTTTATACATTGATAAATTACCAACATGTATTTTGTATGATAATACAAATGCACACTTGCCAAGATATTGGGAGTGGGTCAATTTATCCATATGGCTCATTTTAGCCAACTTTCCTCTGTTACCACTTCAGTGGTGGCAACAGTTTAGCAAGCCCCCCTTGGTTCATACCTGATCTATGAATGAAGTCTTTTTGTATTCATAGCCTCATCAATATTAATTAATGAACTTACTACTGCATGACTCAGTAAAACCTCACCAGCAACACCTGATGGATGGAAACTTTTGCAAAATGTAATTTTGTGAAGAAAGGACAATTTCTGCAGACAGACCGTAGAACAACTTAAACCTGCCAAATTTAAGTCTTACCACCATTATCATCGGTAATGAGTATTTATTTCCTCTGTTTCTTCACAGTTAAAACAGGACCACATTTTAATATGTCTAACAGAGGTACATAAAGGCTTTATATCTTTCACCTATGGAAATATGCACAAACAAAAGCCTGCACATATAAATTGGTTTTTATTTAATAATATTTTGCAAGTATACAGAAGAAGTCTGAGTACAGGACCACAGGCTTAAAGAAGAGTGCAGGTCATTTATACAAGCATCTGTAATTGCAGTGAACAACAGCAGTGGTTGATTTTATTCATGTGGAATAAAAAGACCAAAACACTGTAGATCAGTTGTTTCTTTTGGAAGAAACACACAAGTAATAATAAAATAACATGCTTTAAACCAAAAGAAGAATATAGGGTCTTAAGTACCCACATTACCAGACCTACACTTTATGGATTCATCTTTTGGCTGCAGACCAAAGGAAAGCTAGAAATATATATTTGCAAAAGTCAAGGCCACCCCCTTCCCTATTCTAGTTGTTTTATCACAGTTTTAAAGGCCATCCATATTTGTTATTCAGTATCTTTATTAAGAAAAAAAATAAAAACACTGTGGTCATATTAGAGGTTACACATTTAATGGTCACTTTCTAATTGTAGGCATCAACCACTGGAAAAACCTATATTGGCTGGGCTCTCTATGATATATAAAAGGAAGAAGAAACACACATTGTTAGGAACAAAATGCCAAGTAACCACCTCCCTCGGAAACAGTCACATATCTACCTCTTGTGTCTTCAACAGAATGGAAAAGGGCTAAACAAGATTCACTGAATAATTGATCAAACATAGTTTTACTGTCGTACACTGGAATAAACACAAACATTCTTGGTGCTGCTCCTTCGTTTTATATTTTAATCGCAGACCAACAGGAAGCCAAAAACAGATACAACACGATATAACATGTACCCTGGGCTCTGCTCCTGGATGCACAACAAAGATATCTTGAATGATTAACCAAGTTCAGTTCTGCTGCTTCACACTGGAATAAACACAGTCATTCTTGGTGTTGCTCCTCTGTCTTCTTGATCTGTTGAACTGGTTAAATTCTAAAGCAGCATATTGCGGGCTGTTTGTTTCATCATTATTACTCTAAAAACAGAAAAGAAGAAAGGTCACAATATGAATGGCAATATTGGAAAAACTGCTGATAATGCATGCAAGTACAGCTTGTATTTTGTAAAGGTAAGTTTTACCCCTGTTATTGCTGTGGTAGGAGATGTAAATCTTTCCTCTGGTTGTGACACAAAAAATGCACTGTTATTTGAAAGATGTTCAGCAGATTATAGACAAAGTTTTGTTTGTTTGTTTTTTTGTTTCTGTACCTGCACACTGATTTCTTTGGTTCATCTTGTACACTTGGTAAATCAGTAAGACAACTAGGATCATCGTGAATGTCAAGGTTCCAGTCAAGAAATACACCAGAACACCAGGGTCCACCTCACCTGCAGAGAGCCAGGCACCAGAAACAGAGAATTCAGCTTTTATCTTTGTCTACAAACAAACTTTCATATGATATCTTTATGGACCACCAACAGCAATTCATCAAGACTGTTACTCACGTGAGAAGTCTACCTCCGTCTTATTTCCAAACAGTATGTGTCCACATGAGGCAACAGCACAGTAGTAGGTCCCAGCATGAGACACGTTCAGGTTCTTCATCGGCAGGTTGTAGACACAGGTATGTGTTTGTGAGTTGGGTTTCCTCTCACATTCATCGTTCCTGCCTCCATGGGTGTAAATGAGTCCTGGATGAGATTCTTCAGAGTCTTTGAACCAGTAAACACTGTGTTCTCCATCACAGGTCCCAGTATGTACTGTACAGTTCAGAGTAACTGAGTCTCCTGACTGGATGGTCACAGATGATGACTGGTGAATCGCACGTTGGATTGTTAAATCTGATTCCTTCACATTAACTGTAGTACCCTCTGCAAAATCCACTTTGACCGCTTTGCTAGCTGCACAATAGTAAGTAGCTGAATCTGACAATTTCAGATCTGAAATTGTCAAGTGATGTTTACCATTTTCTGTGTCAAGAGTGAAGCGTGGATTGTCTTTGAATGCATCATCAAAATTGTTTTTTGTGCTAAATTCATAGAAGGTAGAAATGAGCTTTGGTTTTTCTCCCAGAGGTTGCTTGTACCAGAAGAGAAATGATGGATCATCATAGAAACATCTCAAAGTCACATTGTCTCCAACATGAGCTGATATAAAACTGCTCTCTTGAAAAATCAATGAAGATGATTTCGGATGAATCTTCTGAGCTGAAGCCAAATCAGAAAAATCATTGAAAAACAAGTCTGACTGAATTCAGCATTATCATTATATAAAGGAATTGTTGGAATGTTAGTATAAAATTACAATTAAAACTCACCCATCTTTCCTAAAAACAGGCATGACAGACAGAAGACAAACTGTGCAGATGTCATCATGTGTGTTTCTTGTGTTGAATGCAAAGAAGGTTGGAACTTTGTCAAGTGTTAAGAGGCAAGGCTGAGTTTGATTGGCCCGTCTGAAGTGACACAGATTGTCTTTCTGTGGAAATATAGTCAGAAGATCACAGACACGTACCAAGTCAAGGTTGGCACTTGATAAGATCAGAACAGTGAAAGAAATGTGAGAAACTGTCATGATCTTTTATATCTTGTTCTTATTTGAGATACATTTATTTATTTTTTTAATCTGAAACAACAAGAGTGAAGTCTAATTACATGACTTTTAACAATGAACAAACACTTTTATGTCTGTTTCATGACCTGTCAAATAGATTTAATTTAATGAAGCAGAACAAAGATCATTCACATAATTTAATAAGCAAACAAATAATGTTATTTGTATTTTTGTTAGAGGAAATGTAGCCCAATGAGTCAAATATCATTTTCAAACTCATTTGAAAGTATAGAAGCAAAAATAATTTTGACTAGGAAGAAATGTGGCAGAGATTGTTTGTTATTTGTTTTGTTTTGTTTTGTTACTTTTTCTTGCTTCATGTATCAAACCATTTTTCCCTACTCAGCAACACACCCGTTGAGAAACCCACCCTACTGATCGGCAACACTATTTTGCGATATGTGAGGCCGACTCCTGCGACCATAGTTAAGTGTATCCCAGGAGTCAGAGCGGGCGACACTAAGCAAATTTGAAGCTGCTGGCCAAGAGTAATCGTAAGTAGAGTAAAGTTATAAATCATGTCTGCACTAATGATACCCAGCTACGCCAGTCGGAGGTCACTAAAGTTAATATTGAGTCGGTGTGTAACGATGCAAAAAGCATGTCCGACTTCGTAGTTTTCTCTGGTCCCCTTCCTAATTCGACCAGTGATGATATGTTTAGCCACATGTCATCACTCCGTTGCTGGCTGTCATGGTGGTGTCCAGATAATGACGTGGCCTTAATTTACATTAGGTAGACCTTTTGGGGAAAGACTGGTCTGATTAGAGGAGATGGCATTTATCCCACCCGGGATGGTGCAGCTCTTATTTCTTGGAATTTGGACGATTTTATTAGACACTCCCCCTGACAATCCAAGCTGGAGGCCAGGATGTGGAGCTGCAGTCTTACAAGCTTCTCTGCTGCTTTTCAAGGACTGCTCCCAACCACTAAAAATAGAGAAATCAATTATGTAGCTGCTAATGTTAACATGGTGCAGATCGAAAACATAGAATTGATGTCAATTCCTGCATAGAAATTATCTATTTAAAGTTTTTCAGTCAGGGTTCAGAACACACCATAGCACAGAAAATGGCCTCCGACAATGGATTATTATCTACTTGACCTCAGTGCTGCTTTTAATACTGTTGATCACAACCTTTTGCTGCATACATTAGACCACACTGTTGGAATTAAAGGGACAGCGTTAGGCTGGTTTAAGTCACACTTATCTGACAGGCTCCAGTTCATCCATGTTAATGATGTTTCTTCTGCATGGACTAGGGTCTGCTATGGCGTCCCACAGGGTTCAGTGCTGGGACCAATCCTTTTCACTTTATAAAAATTATCCAGAACCACGGCATAAACTTTCATTGCTATGCTGATGATACGCAGCTTTACTTATTCATGAAACCAGAGGAAGCAAAACTGTTGGCCACACTTGTTGGCCACACTTTTTGCTTCTAAATTTGGATAAAACAGAGGTTATTGTCTTTGGTCCCAAACACCTGAAGAATGGATTAACTGGGTTTACACTGGCTTCCAGCACAGTTGTGAAAAACATTTTTGAGGCATTTTTGATCAGGATATGTCATTTCAGCAGCATATTAATCAGGTTTGCAAGACAGCCTTTTTTCATCTCCAGAATATCACCAAGATTAGGAGCATCCTCTCCAGGGTGATGCTAAAAAATTAATCCACGCGTTTGTCTTTTCTAAACTGGATTATTGTAATGGTTGTTAGCAGGATGTCCGAAAAACTCACTGAGTAGCCTCCAACCGATCCAGAATGCAGAAGCGAGGGTACTGACAGGAATCCATCAGAGAGATCACGTATGTCCCGTGTTAGCCTCCCTTCATTGGCTTCCCGTGAAATTTTGAATTGAGTTTAAAATTCTACTTCTCACATATAAGGCTCTTAATGACCCAGCTCCTCGTTATCGGCAAGACCTGATAGCACGTTATGCTCCTCATAGAGCTCCTCATAGATCCATCTGGACTTTGAAAAACTCCTGGTCTATACAGTCGATGGTCACCACAAACTAGCTATTTTAGCTTTCATTATCACTTGGATTGCAGCCATTTGACGGCCTTCACCCCTAACCAAAGGCTACTCTAGCTGCCACCGTTCCACCTGTTGGCTCAGCCTATGGCCAAAGGTCACTGTACAGTCAGCGGCGTTTGGCCTTGGGCTGGCAGTTCTGGGTATGCCACCTTCATCCCAAACTCTTCCAGCCCTGGTTGTTGGCTCAGCCCCCAGCTAAAGGCCACTAATCAGTCGGGAGCCAACACACCCACTTCGTCTTTAAGATTGAACCTGAGCTAAGAGCCAGTGCTGGTCTGCTAGCAGCTTTCAATCGCTGCTGCTTCACTCCCAAACCATTCCAGGTCAGCCCAGAGCCCAACAAGCTATATTATCTGTTAGCGTGATTATGTTCTGTCATCTCTTAATTCCCAGTTCACATATCAAGTTTACTGAAAATACTAAGTGTTAAGTGGCTAAAGTGATGGCAGTAAGCCAGTTGGCATCACAAACTGAAAGGTAGGTCGCACTAAAAAAGAAAAAAAACATCTCTCAGAGATGTGAAACCTAGCAATGGAGACCAAATCCATTTTGTACCACACTGTGTACACATGTATTTACAGGATGGTACAAAACTGTTGTGTACCACATTGTAAATACATGTATATGGACATTTTTACCAGACGGTCAATGGAGATTGACTCACTTCTGGAGCTTGCCCCTAGTGACCATTCAAAGAACTGAATGTGGGGAGAGTTGGCTAAAGTGATCCACTTTTTACTTATGTGGTCCTCAACATAAGAGACAATGAGACGGAAGTACAATTAAACTATCGGAACAAAATTCAATATGTTTCCATCCATCCATCATCTATGCCCGCTTAATCCTATGCAGGGTCACGGGGATCTGCTGGAGCCTTTCCCAGCTCTCTGGGCGAAAGGCAGGGGTTCACCCTGGACAGGTCACCAGTCCATCGCAGGGTCACATGTAGATGAACAACCATGCACACTCACAATTTCTCCTACGGACAATTTAGAACCATCAGTTAACCTAACATGCATGTCTTTGGACTGTGGGGGGAAGCCTGAGTACCCAGAGGAAAGGCCTCCATATGTTTCCTAAAAATTTAAATAATCTGAATGTGTCTCTGACAAAGGTACTTCAGAATATGACTTCCTATATTGTGGATCAGTTTGCTCCAGGTCTGGGCTAACTTGACCAGACTCATTGGATAAATTGTACCATCTCAGGTTAAACTGACCATCTAATACAGTTTTTTTTACAGTTTCTTGCTGTCTCTCATTGCAGTTTCATCGAAGCTCTTTTATCTTACTACCAGTTATCCTTGTTCAATTTAACCTTCAGCATTTAAATTATTTTGCCTTACAACTAATATTTGGGAAAGAAAAATATTTAGCTCCTTAACCAATTCAGGCAAATATTGAGCTAAATGACATACATGGTTTTATACATTGATAAATTACCAACATGAATTTTGTATGATAATACAAATGCACACTTGCCAAGATATTGGGAGTGGGTCAATTTATCCATATGGCTCATTTTAGCCAACACTCCTCTGTTACCACTTCAGTGGTGGCAACAGTTTAGCAAGCCCCCCTTGGTTCATACCTGATCTATGAATGAAATCTTTTTGGATTAATAGCCAGATCAATATTAATCCTGAATTTACTACTGTATGACTAAGTAAGACTTCACAAGAAACACCTGGTGGATGAAAACTTTTGCCAAATGTAATTTTGTGAAAAAAGGACAATTTCTGATTGTAGAACAACTTAAACCTGCCAAATTTAAGTCTTACCACCATTATCATAGGTAATGAGTATTTATTTCCTCTGCTTCTTCACAGTTAAAACAGAACCACATTTTAAATTGTCTAACAGAAGTGCATAAAGGCTTTATATCTTTAATATGCACAAACAAAAGCATGCACACATAAATTCGTTTTTATTTAATAATGTTTTGCAAGTATACAAAATAAGTCTGAGTACAGGACCACAGGCTTAAAGAAGAGTGCAGGTCATTTATACAAGCATCTGTAATTGCAGTGAACAACAGCAGTGGTTGATTTTATTCATGTACAATAAAAAAAAGACCAAAAGAGATCAGTCGATCAGATGTTTCTTTAAGAAGAAACACACAGTAACTAGAAATGCACTCGGAGAGCGCAGTCCTCCGCCAAGCACAACAATTATCAAAAATTTGAAAGTGATCCAGAATCCAGGATATCTTCCAGATCACACCCAAAATGAAATCTGTTCTTCCTTTTCACATTTCCGACAACTCCTGAAAATGTCATCAAAATCCATCCAAAACTTTTGAGTTATCTTGAACACAGACAAACACACAAACAGACAGACAGACAGACAAACAGATAAACACTGGCAAAAACATAACCTCCTTGGCAGAGGTAATGATAAAATAACACCCTGTAAACCAAAAAATAATAATAATATATGGTCTTAAGTATGCACATTACCAGACCTACACTTTATGGATTCATCTTTTGGCTACAGACCAAAGGAAAGCTAGAAATATATATTTGCGAAAGTCAATGCCACCCCCTTCCCCTTCCCTATTCTATTTGTTTTATCACAATTTTAAAAGCCATCCATATTTAATATTCAGTATCTTCATTAAGAAAATGATAAAAAAAAAAAAAAAATACTGTGATGATATTAGGTTTACACATTTAATGGCCACTTGAAAAACCTATATTGGCTGGGCTCTCTATGATATATAAAAGGAAGAAAAAACACACATTGTTAGGAACAAAATGCCAAGTAACCACCTCCCTCGGAACCAGTCACATATCTACCTCTTGTGTCTTCAACAGAATGGAAAAGGGCTAAACAAGATTCACTGAATAATTGATCAAATATAGTTTTACTGTCGTACACTGGAATAAACACAAACATTCTTGGTGCTGCTCCTTCGTTTTATATTTTAATCGCAGACCAACAGGAAGCCAAAAACAGATACAACACAATTTAACATGTACCCTGAGCTCTGCTCCTGGATGCTCAACAAAGATATCTTGAATGATTAACCAAGTTCAGTTCTGCTGCTTCACACTGGAATAAACACAGTCATTCTTGGTGTTGCTCCTCTGTCTTCTTGATCTGTTGAGCTGGTTAAATTCTAAAGCAGCATATTGCGGGCTGTTTGTTTCATCATTATTACTCTAAAAACAGAAAAGAAGAAAGGTCACAATACGGATGGCAATATTGGAAAAACTGCTGATAATGCATGCAAGTACAGCTTGTATTTTGTAAAGGTAAGTTTTACCCCTGTTATTGCTGTGGCAGGAGATGGAAATCTTTCCTCTGATTGTGAAACACAGAAAATGCACTGTTATTTGAAAGATGTTTAGCAGAATATAAAGAAAGTTTTGTCTGTTTTTCTGTTTCTGTACCTGCACACTGATTTCTTTTGTTCATCTTGTACACTTGGTAAATCAGTAAGACAACTAGGATCATCGTGAATGTCAAGGTTCCAGTCAAGAAATACACCAGAACACCAGGGTCCACCTCACCTGCAGAGAGCCAGGTACCAGAAACAGAGAATTCAGCTTTTATCTTTGTCTACAAACAAACTTTCATATGATATCTTTATGGACCACAAACAGCAATTCATCAAGACTGTTACTCACGTGAGACGTCTACCTCCGTCTTATTTCCAAACAGTATGTGTCCACATGAGGCAACAGCACAGTAGTAGGTCCCAGCATGAGACACGTTCAGGTTCCTCATCGGCAGGTTGTAGACACAGGTATGTGTTTGTGAGTTGGGTTTCCTCTCACATTCATCGTTCCTGCCTCCATGGGTGTAAATGAGTCCTGGATGAGATTCTTCAGAGTCTTTGAACCAGTAAACACTGTGTTCTCCATCACAGGTCCCAGTATGTACTGTACAGTTCAGAGTAACTGAGTCTCCTGACTGGATGGTCTCAGATGATGACTGGTGAATCGAAGATTGGATTGTTAAATCTGAATGCTTCACATTAACTGTAGTACCCTCTGCAAAAGTCAAGACCATTGAATGGCTAGCTGCACAATAGTAAGTAGCTGAATCTGACAATTTCAGATCTGAAATTGTCAAGTGATGAGTACGAGTCTCTGTAGTTAGATTGAAGCGTGGATCATTCTTGAATTTACCCTGGAAACTGATTTTCCTGCTATATATGTAAAAGGTAGAGATCAGTTTTGGTTTCTCACCCAGAGGTTGCTTGTACCAGAAAATCCATGTTGGATCTTTATGGTAACATCTCAAGGTCACACTGTCTCCAACATGAGCTGATATAAAACTAATTTCTTGATCAACAGATGAGGAAGATGTCAGATTAATCTTCTGAGCTGTGAAATAAATAAATTGAAAAATAAGAATTAAAATAAAAAAAATGAAGAGTCAATCAACTTTAACATAATTAAGCATAACAATTGCATAATGAAATATTAGTAATATTTATTTGAAAAAAATGAAAAAACTCACCCATTTTCCCCCAAAAAAACCATGTCAGACAGAAGACAAAATGTGCAGATGTCATCGTGTGTGACTCTCATGTTGAATGAGAAGTAGCTGGAAACTTTCTCCACTCTTAAGAGGCGAGACTGTGTGTGATTGGCCGACCTGAAGTGACACGTTTGTCCTTCATAGACACCTACAAAGTCAAGTCTGGTTCATGAAAAGATTAGCATGGTGAAAGAAATACTTTCATGCTCTTTAACTTCTTATGTAATTTAAATTTAAGTTAAAATAAGTTGAATTTAAAGTTAAGCTAAACTTAAATTATAATATGAAATAACATAAGATATAATGGGTTCTATTTACATGACATTTAACAGTGAACGTCCAGTTTTATGCATGTTTCATGACTTACCAAATAGCTTTCAAATAAAGCAGTAGGACAAAGCTAATTTAATTCAGCACACTTTAATTAAATCCAAAATACCTTATTAATCACCAAAGGGAAACTGATTGTGCAGGAAGTGTGATGATTTAAGTCTCTTAAATGATTAATTGTAGAAGGTTATAGCTGTTGGTAGGAAGGATCTCCTGTAACGGTCCATTGCAGCAGATATGAAGAAGCCTCTGACTGAAGACACTGTTGTTGAATCATTGTGTTGTGTAGAGGATGCTCAGAGTTCTCCATGATGTTTCTTCATTTTATGAAGTATCCTCCTCTGTAGATGGCAGGTCTCCAACTTGTACCAGAAGTCTGAGGTGTACAGAATGAAGGGGAATGGTGAGTCCCCTGTGGTGCTCCTGTGCTGTTGACCATCTAGTCAGACACACAATCATTCAGTTTCACAAACTGCGGCCTGTTTGTCAGGTAGTCAGTAATCCAGGTGATTGTGGAGGCACCCACCTGTGTCTTCTGAAGTTTCTTTCGAAGTAAAACAGGTTGGATGATGTTAAATACACTGGAGAAAAAAAATAACATGATCCTCACAGTGTTGCCTGCTTGTCCAGATGAGTGGGGGTTTGTTAAGCAGAAGTATGATAGTGTTGTGGTAAAAGTTATTGTCTCTGTTCTATTCACTAAAAGACTAAGGATTCTGAGTAAGATCAACAATTAACCTTAAATAACAAGACTTAGCAATGGCTGGATTTTCAGTAAATTTATTCTCCATTTGCATGCAAAAGGGGTCATACCTTACACCTTAGCAATTGATGCAGAATGACAACTCGACAGTGACAGACAGTAAGCTATAACAGTACACTTAAGACCAAACACTGAGATAGGACTCCTACCTGGCGTCCATTAAGGCGTCACACAGTTAGATAGAAGGATTATATCAGAAATTATGTCCATAGAGGCTCTGGACAAAGAGGTCCCTGTGACCTCTAGACCTTGAAGTGCCATGTTTACCATAACAGATGGCATCTTCAACTTCAACACCACAATGATTTCTTTGCTTGTTTGGTTATTTATACAAGTCTCTCCAGGACTTTCATGATGTGGGATGTTGGGGCTACATGTCTATCGTAATTAGGAGAAAATGCATAGGATCTTTGTGGTACTAGAACAAGGCAGAATGTCTTTCACAGCACTGGAACCTTCTCCTGGCTCAAGCTGAGATTCAATTCAATTCAATTCAATTTTATTTATATATCATCTGTTACAATGCACATGGAACGTCACCTCTCTGGCAGGGAAGGAGCCTGAGCTTGTGCGTGAGGTTGAGAGGTACCGACTAGATATAGTCGGGCTCACCTCAATGCACAGCCTGGGCTCTGGAACCAATCCTCTCGAGAGAGGCTGGACCTTATTCTACTCTGGAGTTGCCCAGGGTGAGAGGTGACGGGCTGGTGTGGGCTTGCTTATAGCCACCCAGCTTGGAGCCTGTACGTTGGGGTTTTTCCCAGTGGATGACAGGGTAGCTTCCCTGCACCTTCGGGTCGGGGAACAGGCTCTGACTGTCATTTGCGCTTATGCGCCAAATGACAGTTCAGAGTACCCAGCCTTCTTGGGGTCCTTGGCGGGGGTGCTGGAAAGCGCCCCTAATGGGGACTCCTTTATCCTGCTGGGGGACTTCAACGCTCACGTTGGCAATGACACTGTTACCTGGAGGGGCGTGATTGGGAGGAACGACCTCTCTGATCTGAACCAGAGTGGTGTTTTGTTGTTGGACTTCTGTGCTCGTCACAGTTTGTCCATAACAAACACCATGTTCAAGCATAAGAGTGTCCATAAATGCACATGGCATCAGGACACTCTTGGCCGCAGATCGATGATGACTTTATAGTCGTATCATCTGATCTTAGGCCGTATGTTTTGGACACTCGGCTAAGGAGAGGAGCTGAGCTGTCAACTGATCACTACCTGGTAGTGGGTTGGATCAGATGGCGGGGGAGAATGCCGGTCAGACCTGGCAGGCCCAAACGTGTAGTGAGGGTTTGCTGGGAACGCCTGGCAGAGGAACCTGTCAGAAAGATCTTCAACTCACACCTCCGACAGAGCTTCAATCACATCCCGGGGGAGGCGGGGGACATTGAGTCTGAATGGGCCATGCTCCGCGCCTCCATTGCTGAAGCGGCTGACTAGAGCTGTGGCCGTAAGGTCGTCGGTGCCTGTCGTGGCGGCAATCCTTGAACTCGGTGGTGGACACCTCGGGTGAGAGAGGCCATCATACTGAAGAAGGAGTCCTACCGGGCTTGGTTAGCCTGTGGGACTCCGGAATCAGCAGACAGGTATCGGCAGGCCAAGCGGGCGGCGGCTTTGTTGGTCTCTGAGGCGAAAACTCGGGTGTGGGAGGAGTTCGGTGAGGACATGGAAAAAGACTTTCGATCAGCTCCTCGGAGATTCTGGCAAAAGGGGGTCGGGAGTGAGATTCTGCCTCAAGTGGAGGAGTTTAAGGGCCAATTCCAATTCCTCTCTTAACCCTCAATCTCAACCCTCGCCCTTAACCCTCAATTTTTGGCCCTCAATCTTAACCCTCGAAAGTAAGTGTAAGGGTTATCTTGTGACTTAGAAATGGGACACCCCTCGAGTGCAGTTACGTCATCAGACTGAAATGTGTCAGAGGCCGTGTTGTCTCTTTATTTCCTGAAATTACACAGGGATAACACTGAAAAGAGCACTGTATATTCTCTAAATAATATTAGCAAATAACACAATAGAGGATACATTATTCAGTCCATCGTCGCTACACAACAAGGTATACAAGTAACGTGAAGCCGTCTGGGACCGCCGACGGGACCCGGACCGCTGACGGGACCGGGACCGCTGACGGGAGCGGGACGGCGGAACGGGACCACCGACGAGTACAAGTAACGTGAAGCCGACCTGGACCGCTGACGGGACCGGGACCGCCACGGTCGGCGAACCGGTCCCGTCAGCGGTCCGGGTCGGCTTCACGTTACTTTGTTGTGTAGCGATGGAGGACTGAATAATGTACCGGGACCACCGACGAGTACAACGTGAAGCCGACGGGACCGCCGGTCCAGCAGCAAACATCATAAAGTAAAAAAAATAAATGTTACGTAACAACGATGTTAATCCATGAAAAAAGTCTCAAACAAACACAATAAAATGGTTTTGTAACATTTATATCTTTAAGATATACGAAGATACTTACGTTTGTAGCTAGCTTCTGGATAGCCCTTACTTCCAAGGGTGGTGTCGGAAAATCTTAATATTGAGGGCGATACAGCCCTTAAACTCGTCCCTCAATTTGATGTCCCTTAGAATTGGGACAGCACTTGCCCTTAGCGGGTGCACGCATTTTTGAGATTGAGGGTTGAGATTGAGGGTTAAGGGAGGAATTGGAATTCACCCTAAGTATCTCGGGGTCTTGTTCACGAGTGATGGGAGAAAGGAACGGGAGATCGACAGACGGATTGGTGTAGCGTCTGCTGTGGTGCGGACTCTGTACCGGTCCGTTGTGGTGAAGAGAGAGCTGAGCCAAAAGGCGAGACTCTCTGTTTACCGGTTGATCTTTGTTCCAACCCTCACCTATGGTCATGAACTGTAAGTAGTGACCGAAAGAATGAGATCGCGGATACAAGCGGCAGAAATGAGTTTTCTCCGCAGGGTGGCTGGACTCTCCCTTAGAGATAGGGTGAGAAGTTCAGTCATTCGGAAGAGACTCAGAGTAGAGCCGCTGCTCCTTCACATCGAGAGGAGCCAGTTGAGGTGGTTCGGGCATCTGGTTAGGAGGCTCCCCGGACGCCTCCCTGGAGAGGTGTTTCGGGCATGTCCAACTAGGAGAAGACCACAGGGAAGACTCAGGACCCGCTGGAGAGATTATGTCTCTCGGCTGGCCTGGGAGCGCCTCGGGGTTCTCCCAGAGGAGCTGGTGGAAGCAGCTGAGGGGAGGAAGAATGGGCCTCTCTGCTGAAGCTGCTGCCCCCGCGACCCGACTTCGGATAAGCAGAAGTTAATGGATGGATGGATGGATGGATGGATGGATGGATGGATGGATGGATGGATGGATGTTACAATGCAAATTGTCTCTAGGCACTTTACAGAGACTTAGAGCATGACCCCCGAGCAAATATCATTAACTAAAATTATAATATTAAATCCTAATCAAAGAAAAGTGCAAGTAAAAAAAACTTCCACGGTGGTAGAAAAAAACCTTTAAGCCAAACAGTGGCAAGGAAAAACTCCACTTTAAGAGGAAGAAACCTGGAGCAGGACCTGACTCATAAGGGGGGACCTTCCTGCTGAAGGCCAGCTGGGTAAAGAAAGAAAAAGAGAAGGGAGACAGGACAGAGAGGATGGAGGACAGAGAGAGAAGAGCACATACTTCCTGGCAATACTATATTAGACAAAATGTATAAATAAATATTATCCATTAACATTTGGAACTACAAACTGTAATGACAAAAATAATGATCAAATGCCTTATTTTACCTGTAATTGGGTGAGTTTCCAGTGAGGCAGTTATACAACAATTAAACAGAGCCGGCCCAAGCCTCAATGGGGCCCTAAGCAAAATTTGATTGTGGGGGCCACTATTTCTGCCAATAATATTGATTGTTGAACATTCACACACCTACTACAATATAAACTTATTACGCCTGACATGTCTTTACACATTTAAGGGGGTGGCCTAGGTAATAACATAAATAATACCAATGCAACAATACAAATAATAATGATGAATGATGTTCAGGGTGCCACATATGGCTAGCTATTAGCCTATGTTATTAACTGCTACACAAATCTCTTTGATTAACATTCCATGACATGCAAACATACCTTTATCTTGGCATTTTTTCTCTTCTTCCTCTTTCTTCCTCTTTCTTTTCTCCTGAAGGATATGTCCTTTTTTGTGACATTTTGTGCCCCTCAACTACCTGCGCTTTGGACACTCAGTGCGCATTGCAGGAGGTACACATTACCGGTATAGCGGAGCTTTGACATAGAACGGCAGTAAGAATCACTAGGCCTACATCAGCAGCAACACTAATTTTTTTTTTTGTTTTGTTTTATTTCATTTTTACAATAATATATCTTTGATCATACAGAAAGCATCACTCATACATGCAAAAAATAAAAAATAAAAATATTTTTTTGTTGATTACTCTTTGGGGCCCCCTACTGGCCGCGGGGCCCTAAGCAGGTGCTTAGTTCGCTTATGCCTTGGGCCGGCTCTGCAATTAAACAACACACTTGACCACTAACGAGAGTGCAAAGTGAATTTAATCCCTATTTGTATACAAGCAGAGGGTCATGTACTCACATACAGGATGAGCTGATGTCAGAAATTGACAGTGAGACACTCAGAGACAATCACTTTTAACAATGCGTGAACATCTGAGTGATGATATTTCACATTCCAGGGAAATGTCATGGCCGCATAGAACTTAACATTATTCAAACAAACAGGTCATGCTTACCTAAGGGCCACTTTTCTATAAGTGAACACACTTATATTCTAACTGGTTTATTGTGAGTATATGAACTACAGAGATGACTATATAAACAGATGTAGGCAGCATCAGTGAGGTGGTCAGAGGATCAGACTGCTAGTCAGCATGTTAATCAACATCCAAAGACATCTACACACACAGGTGGAGGTAAATGCTGGGATGGCCAGAGGATGGAACTGCAGGTCAGTATGTAACCCTGGAAACTCTGGCCTGCAAACATACAGAAAGAAAAAAAAAAAAAGGTGGCAAAACCGCACAAAAAAACTATAGGAACAATGGAGCACAGTTACATTTATGAGGTTCTCCTATTTCACTATGGATTGAGTTGAAGGAAGATGAGGAAAGGTAGAAAGGAAAAGAGGGGAGAGAAGAGAGGTGGAGACCCCGTCAGCAGATCATGTTGGTGTTTCCCTCCAGCGTAGGCCTATAGCAGCATAGCTATGATGATGCTATGTTTTAAGAAGAGCCTACTCTAGTCTTGGCTCCTATAACTGTAGCTATACGATAGGCTTTACTGAACAGAAACATTTTCAATTTAGTTTTAAAGATGGAGGTGGTGTCAGCCTCCTGAACCCAAATTGGTAGCTGGTTCCATAATAAAGGTGCCTGGTATCAGAGGGCCTGTCCTCCAAATCTACTTTTAGATATTCTACAAGCGACGAGTAAACCTTTACTCTGAGAGCAGAGAGCTCTGTTCAGAGTAGAAAGCATTATCAGCCCTTGTAAATAACGAGGAGCTTGACCATTAAGGGTCTTATATACGAGAAGCACATAGTTGAAGAGATGCTGTGTAGAATCCCACTTAGCTGGTCCACACAGGTTTCAGGACTCTGAGACTGACACCTCTGAACCTGCAGCCTTGTCCTGGTTCAGTCTCTTCAGCTGTTTCCTCATCTGACTGATAGAAACAAACAGACTGGAGGAAGCCCCAGCATCTCCTAATGTGGTTGGAGACAATGATGAAATGGCAGTAAGATCCGTGACTGAGGTGGAAGATGAGACAGCTGAGATGTAACAGGGAGGCCATGGGTCAAGGGAGGGTGGAAGATCTGTTTGGCTGGGGGCAGGAGAGGAGGATGCTGAGCTTGTTTCTGAACTGAACCTGTTGAAGAATGAATTTAGTTAATTTGCTCTGTCTTGACTTCCCAGTGTTGAGCAAGTTCACGTTCTACACGAACTAGTTAAGTTCATTGTTCACAGAAATTTAAATTAACTAGTTCAGTTCATAGTTCACAGAAATTAAAATAAACTAGTTCAGTTCACTATTTCAAAAAATGAACTAAATAGTTCATTTTTAGTTTTTTTTTCTTATTCTTTTTTAATTTTGCTGCAAGCAGTTATTTGTCAAAATGATTACCGCTGCCATTATACTACACCACCACAAACAGCAATTATTTTATCCATTTTATCTGTCGAAAACTATGTGCCCAGTTCTGAATCCTTAACCAACCAGGGTTCACATTAGCATCGAAGGGACAGCCCATGTAAAACTATAATTTCCCTTTCAGCTTCTCTCTGTATATCAAAAATATGAGGAAAAACTTGCTGCCAAATGCTCTTTATTATAAGACAAAAATAAGTCCTTAAGGTGCAAATGTTTTTTTCCCCCATTTCAGTATTTCAATCCCCGACTCCAAAGATTACAGTGTAATCTTTGGAGTCAGGGCGCTCCTCCGGTTCTGGGCGACTGCAGCTTTCATCTTGCTCAATGCTTGTTTTAAACATTTGATGACACAATTGTTAGCATGACAGAAGCGACAGCCCGTGTTGCCATGTTTGATTGCTTTCCGAAGATACATATTATGCTCGTTTGTGGTGTATTTTAAATGGGGTTCGCTGGAAACCTGGAACGGTTTTGACCGCGCGTGAACTTTGAAAAAGCATCGTTCACAACTGCCCAAATGAACTCATTCACACCCGACGCTCGTCAAGGGGAAGGAGAGCGCGTTCAGTTCACATTCGCACAAAATACGAACTAGTATATACGAACTAACTAAGAAAACAACCTCAGTAGCAGGAAATCAGAAATCCACTGTCTGGGGGGCAGTTGATTTTTTTTTCTGAAGAGTTTTAGAAATAAAAGGGAAATTGAATATAGTTCCATAATGGACGTGCATCCATGGATCAAAACCCGATTTTTTTAAGTAGAGGTTTTATTTCAGTAACCTTAAAAGCCTGAGATATTTAGCCTGTCAATAAAGAAAGACTGATTATATCCACTATAGAAATATCAGTTAAGGCAAAAGCCTCTTTTAAGACTCTGCTTGGGTCAGATAAAACTGCATTCAGCAGTCTTATTTCATGCAGTTTTCAGCAGGCAGTACAATAATATCTGGTTTTATTCACACCAAGTACCATACATGCCATCAAAGAAGAGAAAACTGAGGCTACAATCCACACAGCATCACCAAAACTGGACAATAGAAGATAGGAAAAACATTGTCTGGTCTGATGAGTGTCGATTTGGTAATGTCAGAATGTGTCATCAAAAAATTAAAACATGGATCCATCCAGCCTTGTATCAACAGTTCCAACACCACTAGCGAAGTGTACCCCAATAAAGTGGCTGGTGACTATGTATTGTCTCATCTTTCCATCTGTTCCACTAACCTGTCTAATGTTCTTTCCAGTTTTCTTATGTTCTTGAGTAGTTGGTTTTGGATTTCCTGCCCGTGCAGCGCTTTTTGTTGAAACAAAGGACTATGTTTGCTTCTCCTGCCACCCATCATCTCCTGTATTTGGGTCTTCACTTCACCGCAACAGTATTAATGATACACTATACAGCCAATGTTCTCTGTTCATTTTCATTTCTTGTTGTGACTTCTTGTCCAACCAGCATTTGTTTGTATACAAGTATAATATTATCATTTACGTAAAAACCACACTTGAAGTCACTCATTTGCCTTCTATAGATGTCTTTGAGGTTTCTGGCTCAAAGTGCTCTTGTGTAGGAGTGTTACCATCCCTACATCCACCCACGACCTCAGTAGTTGTCACATTGACAGACTGAGAACAAAGCATGGACTTAAAAATCTCTCATTGCGATGCTTAATTTCTTCTGTAATTGCATTAGAAGCAATGCTACATACAAAAAACACTTTTACACAACACATTTAAAATCCCCTTTTCACTCCACCGTCCTCCCTCCAGTTGTACATTCATGACGATCCCACAACAGCATGGAAGTGTCTGCTACTACACAAGCATAATGGTGTTCTGCAATCTGAGCACAGACTACTTCACTGTCCACAGCAACCACGTTGATTACTGATGGGATTTCCATCTAGATTCTTTGAGTTAGTTACATCATATTACAAAAAGAAACCCACCCTCATTTTACTTGTATTGTAAGATATAATATACATGTTAGAACAAATATAATTTGGTATTTTATCTGCTGTTCTTGTTGACAGTTCACAGTAATTCACATTTTAGTAGGAATTACATAAGTATACATAAAGGCTTTATTTGTTTCACTATTGCAATATGTGCTTAGAAAATTATGCACACATAAACTGTATTTCTATTTGATAATATTTTGCAAGTCCACAAAAACAAAAAAAAAAAACATGAGTTGAAGAATGGCTTAAAGGGTAATGCAGCACATCTTTCAAAGAAGCAGTACATCTCAAACCTGAAACATAATTTTGAAGAGAACCAGAGTATATTTACACACAAGTATGGACTCTATGAGTGTGAGGGCAGACACAGTACTGTGCAAAAATCAGGGACACCACTAGCATGGGTGTAACCACGCATTCTTTGGGGGGGGTCGTGTCCCCCCCAATACTGGGAAAATACCAATCTGCCCCCCCCCCCCCCCCCCCCAATATTATGTGTAAATATGTTAAATATTTCCTCCTTTTATGAAATCTGGCTCAACAGTCCATCTGTTGTTATTTCCAAATATTTACCGATCAATTTATTTCCGTTTATAAGGAACACTAAAGTGTGCGACCTCCCCCTCCCAGTTGTACACTTGGTTGCGCCCATTTAACGGCTCTCGGTTTGAACCGCCAGCTCCGACAGACGAAACAATAGAGAGCGTTGAACGTGAAAGGAAGGAGGGAGCAATGCCTTTACCCAAAAAGCAGAAAATACAGGACATACAAAGTTTTTTTTCAGACAGTAAGCAACTAGATAGCTAAAGATGAGTGATGTTGTCATACTGAGTGTGTTAATTTTTAATTAATTTGAAATATTTAACTTGTTAAAAAGGGCTCAGTTTGTTAGTTGAGCTAGCTAGCTTGAAGTGAAGAGACTGTATCATGATATGATGTGTCTTCCGTGTGTGCTGCTGTTTTCTTTCTCCGTGTGTCGTGTGTACGTGTGTGTGTAACGCTAGTAATACAAGCAAAATATTCTATGTATCAAATTAAAAAGATCCTCAGGGTCAGTTATTGTTCTTTTGGTACAATAATAATATCTGGTCATAATGCAGGCAGCACAGAGAGACAGGGAGAGGGATGCTGTAAGGACAGGCCAGACAGGGACAGTCTCTGAAGACATGGATGATCAGGTGAGACACTGGAATACAAGACTCAACAGGTTGATGACATTTGTTTTAACCTAAGCCTACGTGTCAGCAGTAAATAAAACTAGTAAGAAAAGCAGAATATTCTAAATAAAAATTTCCTCAGGGTCAGTTATTCTTCTGGTACAATAATAATATCTGGTCATAATGCAGGCAGCACAGAGAGACAGGGTGATGGATTGTGTAAGGACAGGCCACACTATTTTTTTTAATGTCAAATGAATAAATCTGTATATATATTCAATTAACATCAAAATTTTACATTTAATTCTTTGTACAAATCTATGATTTCATTCACATTAAACGTTTCAGTGTAAATGTGCAGACATTCATTTTAAGACAAATCAACAAAATACAAATTAACTTGGAATTAAAAGTCCATCGTGTGCTATGGACTTTTTGTTATTCCAATCACAATATTTACATCAACATGCTTTAGGCATGTAATTTTTCCCAGCTGGAAGCTATCCTATTCGCTACTATCTCAGAGAAATTGCAGACTATTCCTTCAAATGTGATTTTAGATGGTCAATAAATAAAAATCACAGAACTGTGGGAAATGCACCTTTAAAAAAAATTCTCCAAATTCATTTGGACCCCCCCCAATGTCTATACCATGGTTACGCCCTTGACCACTAGTCTTATTGTTTTATCACAGTTTTATTAACCATTCATATTAATTTTTCAGTCTCTTATTTAAGATTAAAAACATAAAATACAGTGATAATATTAGCGGTTGGGTGATTATTGGCCACTTTCAAATTGTCAATAGAAAAACCTGAACTGTCCGAGTTTGATGTAACAGCTCTATGTAATATGTAAACAAAGTATAACCACACATTGTTAAGTTGATAGTTAACGACAAGATAACAACTTGCATTTATCAGCTAGGGTACTAGGGGTGCTAAACACTTTCGTAAAGTTCTATAAATTATGATCTTAAATATGTATGTTGAGTTTTGATCCTGAGTACAAAACAAAGATATATTGACTATTTAATTATATTTAGTCCTACTGTCGTACACTGGAATAAACACAGTCATTCTTGGTGTTGCTCCTCTGTCTTCTTGATCTGTTGAGCTGGTTAAAATCTAAAGCAGCATATTTGGGGCTGTTTGTTTCTTCATTAGTACTCTAGAAACAAAGCACAGAGAAGAAGAAAGAACACAATATAGATGGCAATAATGGAAAAATCTACTGACAATGAAAGAATATTCAGCTTGTATATTTATAATAGTAGATCTTACCCCTGTTATTGCTGTGGGAGGAGATGGAAATCTTTCTGCTGGTTGTGAAACACAGAAAATGGTCTGTTATCAAAAAGATAAGTTCATCTGAACATACAGAAATGAACTTCAGAGTCTTCTGTTTCTGTACCTGCACACTGATTTCTTTGGTTCATCTTGTACACTTGGTAAATCAGTAAGACAACTAGGATCATAGTGAATGTTAAGGTTCCAGTCAAGAAATACACCAGAACACCAGGGTCCACCTCACCTGCAGAGAGCCAGGCACCAGAAACAGAGAATTCAGCTTTTATCTTTGTCTACAAACAAACAAACTTTCATATGATATCTTTATGGACCACCAACAGCAATTATCAAGACCGTTACTCACGTGAGAAGTCTACCTCCGTCTTATTTCCAAACAGTATGTGTCCACATGAGGCAACAGCACAGTAGTAGGTCCCAGCATGAGACACGTTCAGGTTCTTCATCGGCAGGTTGTAGACACAGGTATGTGTTTGTGAGTTGGGTTTCCTCTCACATTCATCGTTCCTGCCTCCATGGGTGTAAATGAGTCCTGGATGAGATTCTTCAGAGTCTTTGAACCAGTAAACACTGTGTTCTCCATCACAGGTCCCAGTATGTACTGTACAGTTCAGAGTAACTGAGTCTCCTGACTGGATGGTCACAGATGATGACTGATGGATCAAGGTTTGGATTTTAAGACTGGAATTCTTCACGTTAACTGTAGTACCCTCTGCAAAATCCACTTCGACGGCTTTACTAGCTGCACAGTAGTAGTAAGTAGCTGAATCTGACAATTTCAGATCTGAAATTGTCAAGTGATGAGTATGAGTCTCTGTAGTTAGATTGAAGCGTGGATCATTCTTGAATTTACCCTGAAAACTGATTTGTTTGGCTTTTACATAAAAGGTAGAGATGAGATTTGGTTTCTCTCCCAGAGGTTGCTTGTACCAGAATAGCCATGTTGGATCTTTACGGAAACATTTCAAAGTCACATTGTCTCCAACATGAGCTGATATAAAACTACTTTCTTGATAAACGGTTGAAGAAAATGTCAGATGACTCTTCTGAGCTGGGGTGGAATCAGTAACAAAAAAGAAACAAACATACAGTCAATAAGGTTTTACCAAATCCATCATAACTATTACATCAAGGAATACATTAAATATTTTCCTGAATCAGTAACAGAGTCAAAACTCACCCATCTTCCCTACAAATAAGCATGTCAGACAGAAGACAAGCACTGCAGATGTCATTGTGTTTGATTCCCGCGTTGTATGAAAAGAAGGTTGATGCTTTCTCTAGTCTTGAGAGACAAGTCTGTTTTTGATTGGCCCGTCTGAGGTGATGCAGTCTGTCCTTCTTTGGAAACGGAATCAGAGAGTAGCAGACACCTAAAATACCATGTTTGGTTCTTTAGAAGATTAAAAGTGTGAACAACTTTCATGGTTTTTAACTTCTTGTTCTAATTTTAGCTACAGCTGTATACACGTTATTCTAAAACGACTAGGGTGGAGTAATATGTATATATACATATTACTCCATATTATATAGAGTTACATGTATATTAACTCATAGTCACTTACACATTTACATTTACATTTCTACTAGTACTGTTGTCGTTAAAAGTTTTTACGGGGGGAAAAGTACAATTTAAAATCTTTGCTTTTCTTTAAGGCAGTAGAAATAATAATAACAATGATTCCGCAGTTTTATTTTTTTTCCTTTCATTTGTTCAATTTGGATCACATTTGGCTTCTGCCAGTACTTCAATGCAGTACCAAAATGAAAATGTTAGTTGTAATCATGTGCGTGAAATATTTTAATTTCATGCAATTAAACAAAAGGGTCACAAAAATCACAGCTGTTTTTATTTCTCTACTAATACCTGCTTGCTGGCTCACAAACTGCTGTATAGAACTAATCTACTCAACTAGTGCATCCACTAAAATAGAGTCTGGGTCAAAAACAGTATAATTACTGGTAATTACATTAACTTAAGTGCTCCACCAAACTACAAAATTGAGATGTATGTGTTATGTGTTTTACAATTCTTGTGTCCGTCCCGCTGTATTTCTGAGGAAAATATTCTACACTTTACCTAACCTCATTTATCAAACAGATTTATTTACCAGAAACTTTTCGATTAATTTATATTCAATATGACTTTATTAATCCTGTATAAATTACAGTATGTCCAGCAATTAGTACTGTTATTACTACTATTGTACTGCTATTAGTATTAATACTGTTTTCATACTTTCATGTGAACATGACAGCCCTCTGAAATGGCACGCATGTGAACCTTTCAGTATGTATCCACAAAACAACAACAAAAGATACTATATGTGTGAGGCAGAATATAAATAGTTCAGAACTGAAATGATCCCAGTTGCTGTTGGTGACATCTCACTGCTGTCACTTTCCTCCAATGTTGCTGATTGATTTTTAGCCAAACCAAGAAATGGGAGGGGTCTTCTGAGAAATGCGTACTCGCTGCACAACACAACACAAAAAGCAAGGTGAACTCTAGGTTACTTTCCAACTCCTGCCACATGACCACATATCAGACTCATATCTGATCATGGGCCGTATGCTGAAGTGGCGCAACTCTGGCATGAAAAGAAGAATTGAGAGTGGATTTGTAAAAAAAATATATAAGCTATAGGATTTAGGTCACTTCAACTGGCTAGTGTGTCAGTTTTGGGTCAACATTAACACAAAATAATTGTAAATAGCTAAACTTACTCAAGAAAAACACTTTTGCTTTGTCCTTTCCTGTAGACAGCCACAGTGTTGCACCTCCAATCTAGACTGATGTCCTGCTGAATAGCCAGACATCTGTAGTCCTCCACCACCTCTTCTTCTTCTCTAAAGACTTATCTCTGGTACTTCTAAAATCCACAGTCATCTCTTTTGTCTTGTTCGGGTTCAAGTTGAGCTAAAGAGACCTATATTCATTATTTTTTTCCATTTATGTGACTCAGATCTAACTTTTAAAGGGCTGTGTGGGCACAGATATTTTAACAGTTGTGTGGGCACAGTTGCAATTTACAGACCAAAATTGTGTCACTTAAGTATGTGGCCTAAGATCAGCTGCTGTATTTAGCTGATACATGGTCAAGCAACTTAAGTGAGGATGTCAGAACTGACATACCAGAATTCATGTGGAGTTTTTGGGCTGAGTATTGGGTAATGAGGTATACATTCCTGAGTTCTCCTTTAATGTCATATCATTATGCAAAACATATATCTGGTTTAACATGTTTAAAAAGGGGTAGGAAGAAGTAAAACTTATTTAATCCTAACCCTTCTCCAAAGTTCCAAGATTACCCTTAAAATTTATCCGGTCAATACATCCGGTTAGTTGCTCATGTTAAAAGTTGTCTAGCATTGAATAAAACTTTTTTTACCTAAATGTTGTCTTCTTCTACCCAGTTCAGGTGCTACATAGGCTACGTGATGTAAACAACAATAAATCCACGTCGTTATTTTCTTTGTGGATACAGGTGCTATTGGTAGCAACTGCTAACACTAATAGCCTACACCGGTCAGGGCGTGTCATGAATGTGTTCTCTCATCCAGCATTGTCATGTTGGCGATCCGATGTGCTTTACATCTGCCGGGCAAACCGCTAATAACATGCTACGGCAACACGATTGTTTCATGACAAACACGCCACATTAATGAATAATTATTTAACTGCCCCGAGTCCTGACATTGGCTGCCACCGCCAATATCTTTACCTCTCTTGAGTAAATTCGGACCCAGCCTGTCAGAGAGCACCGACCGGACCCGAGACTAACTGTACCGATTCCAACCCGAACCCGGAGTCACGTCTTTTGATTGGACCCGAGACCCAATTCGGGTTGGGTCGGAACCTCGGGTTTTCGGGTTGTCGGGTTGTTCCGAAGACCTCTACAGCAAAGCCATATTTTAAAGAGAACATGTTTTGTTGTGCATTATGTTAATTGTACTATCAGACCACTGTGACTGGATGTGGGTTGGCTTGGAAGGTCCTGAAGATGTGGTTTAGCTAACCAGCTGTGCTAACTGAGTGTCAGCACATAGCAGCCAATTTTGAAGTCATCACAAAAACATTTGAAATGAGTGCCGCTGCAGATGTCCAACCGTAGCTCCACAGCTCATCCAGTGCAGCTTGAATGTGAAGTAATATTAATTATCATCCTGAGTTAACAAGTTATACCAGCCAAGCTAAAATAGCTATCTATAACTAAACTAAGGTGGCTGTGTTCCCGCCAGTTTCTCAGCTCAGCTCATTCCACCCTTTTGCAACATGGCATTGTGTAGTATGAGGTAAAAGAGGCTTTAAACTCAATCTGTAGACAAGCTTTGGGTGCCATCACAAAGGGTTTGTCCAGTAATTATACAGTCTTTGGTCAGCCCCTGTTTGTATACATTCAACGGCCACTTTATTAAGTACACCTGGTACACCTTGGTAACACAAATAGCGAAGCAGACAATCACATGGCAGCAACTAAATGGATTTGGCATGTAGACGTGGTCAATACAACTCCCTGAAGTTCAGCTCAAGCATAAGAATGGAGAAGAAAAGAGATTTAAGGGACTTTGAACATTGCATGGTTCTTGATCCCAGACAGGCTGGTCTGAGTATTTTAAAAACTGCTGGTATTTATGCACATTTCTCTTTTTTTGGAATGGTTAGAAAAAGTGAGACTAAGCAGTGAATGGCAGTTGTGTGGAAGAAAATGTCTTGTTGATATAAGAGGTCAGAGGAGAATGGGCAGACTGGTTCAAGATGACAGCAAGGCAACAGTACCTCAAATAAACTGTTTATTACAAGAAAGGGACCAGAATACCATCTCTAAACACATAATACGTTGAACCTTAACAGATTTGCTTCAGCTGCAAAAGACCACACCGGGTACCACTCAGGCCAGCAAAGAAGAGAAAACTGAGGCTACAATCCACACAGCATAACCAAAATTGGACAATAGAAGATTGGAAAAATGATGTCTGGTCTGATGAGTCTCGATTTGGTAAGGTCAGAATGTGGCATCAATAAATTAAAGCATGGATCCATCCTGCCTTGTTTCTTTGTTCCAACCTTGCAGCACAGCTGACTTGTTTTAGTCAATCAACTAGTTGTCTTCACTGAAGGTCTTAACCAGTTCAGTTGATTGAATGAAACAAGTCAGCTGTGTTTCTGTACGTTTCTGCATGGTTGGAACAAAAACCTGCAGCCACACGGCTCTTTCACTGATCAGTTTGACACCCCTGACATAAAGGCTTTATTTGTTTAACCATTGCAATATGTGCTTAGAAAATTATGCAGACATAAGCTGTATTTCTATTTGATAATATTTTTCAAGTGCACAAAAACAAAAAATAATATTAACATGAGCTGAAGAATGGCTTAAAGGGGAATGCAGGACATTTGTCGAAGAAGCAGTACATCTCAAACCTGAAACATAATTTTGAGGAGACCCAGAGTATATTTACACAAAAGTATGGACTCTATGAGTGTGAGGGCAGACACACAGTACTGTGCAAAAATCAGAGACACCACTAGTCTTATTCTTTTATCACAGTTTTATTAACCATTCATATCAATGTTTCAGCCTCTTCATCCATCCATCCATCATCTATGCCTGTTTAATCCTCTGCAGGGTCTCGGGGATCTGCTGGAGTCTATCCCAGCTCTCTTCGGGCGAAAGGCAGGGGTACACCCTGGACAGGTCACCAGTCCATCACAGGGCCACATGTAGACAAACAACCGCACACACTCACAATCACTCCTACGGGCAATTTAGAACCACCAATTAACTTGACATGCATGTCTTTGGACTGTGGGGGTAAACTGGAGTACCCGGAGGAAACCCACGCAAGCACGGGGAGAACATGCAAACTCCACACAGAAAGACCCCTGCTGAGGTTCGAACCAGGAACCTTCTTGCTGTGAGGCAACAGTGCTGAGCACTAATCCACCGTGCTGCCTTTTCAGTCTCTTATTTAAGATTAAAAACATAAAATACAGTGATAATATTAGCGGTTGGGTGATTATTGGCCACTTTCAAATTGTCAATAGAAAAACCTAAACTGTCCGAGTTTGATGTAACAGCTCTATGTAATATGTAAACAAAGTATAACCACACATTGTTAAGTTGTTAGTTAACAACAAGACTAGGGGTGCCAAACACTTTTGCACAGTTATATAAATTTTGATCTTAAATATGTATGTTGAGTTATGATCCTGAGTACAAAACAAAGATATATTGACTATTTGATTATATTCAGTCCTACTGTCGTACACTGGAATAAACACAGTCATTCTTGGTGTTGCTCCTCTGTCTTCTTGATCTGTTGAGCTGGTTAAAATCTAAAGCAGCATATTGGGGGCTGTTTGTATCTTCATTAGTACTCTAGAAACAAAGCACAGAGAAGAAGAAAGAACACAATATAGATGGCAATAATGGAAAAATCTACTGACAATGAAAGAATATTCAGCTTGTATATTTATAATAGTAGATCTTACCCCTGTTATTGCTGTGGGAGGAGATGGAAATCTTTCTGCTGGTTGTGAAACACAGAAAATGGTCTGTTATTAAAAAGATAAGTTCATCTGAACATACAGAAATGAACTTTAGAGTCTTCTGTTTCTGTACCTGCACACTGATTTCTTTTGTTCATCTTGTACACTTGGTAAATCAGTAAGACAACTAGGATCATAGTGAATGTTAAGGTTCCAGTCAAGAAATACACCAGAACACCAGGGTCCACCTCACCTGCAGAGAGCCAGGCACCAGAAACAGAGAATTCAGCTTTTATCTTTGTCTACAAACAAACTTTCATATGATATCTTTATGGACCACCAACAGCAATTCATCAAGATGTTACTCACGTGAGAAGTCTACCTCCGTCTTATTTCCAAACAGTATGTGTCCACATGAGGCAACAGCACAGTAGTAGGTCCCAGCATGAGACGCGTTCAGGTTCTTCATCGGCAGGTTGTAGACACAGGTATGTGTTTGTGAGTTGGGTTTCCTCTCACATTCATCGTTCCTGCCTCCATGGGTGTAAATGAGTCCTGGATGAGATTCTTCAGAGTCTTTGAACCAGTAAACACTGTGTTCTCCATCACAGGTCCCAGTATGTACTGTACAGTTCAGAGTAACTGAGTCTCCTGACTGGATGGTCTCAGATGATGACTGATGGATCAAGGTTTGGATTTTAAGACTGGAATTCTTCACGTTAACTGTAGTACCCTCTGCAAAAGTCAAGACCACTATATGGCTAGCTGCACAGTAGTAAGTAGCTGAATCTGACAATTTCAGACCTGAAATTGTCAAGTGATGAGTACGAGTCTCTGTAGTTAGATTGAAGCGTGGATCATTCTTGAATTTACCCTGAAAATTGATTTGTTTGGCATTTACATGAAAGGTAGAGATGAGTGTTGGTTTCTCTCCCAGAGGTTGCTTGTACCAGAATAGCCACATTGGATCTTTACGGAAACATTTCAAAGTCACATTGTCTCCAACATGAGCTGATATAAAACTACTTTCTTGATAAACAGTTGAAGAAAATGTCAGATGACTCTTCTGAGCTGGGGTGGAATCAGTAACAAAAAAGAAACAAACATACAGTCAATAAGGTTTTACCAAATTCATCATAACTATTACATCAAGGAATACATTAAATATTTTTGTGAAACAGTAACAGTCAAAACTCACCCATCTTCCCTACAAATAAGCATGTCAGACACAAGACAAGCACTGCAGATGTCATTGTGTTTGATTCCCGTGTTGTATGAAAAGAAGGTTGATGCTTTCTCTAGTCTTGAGAGACAAGTCTGTGTTTGATTGGCCCATCTGAGGTGATGCAGTCTGTCCTTCTTTGGAAATGGAATCAGAGAGTAGCAGACACCTAAAATACCATGTTTGGTTCTTTAGAAGATTAAAAGTGTGAACAACTTTCATGGTTTTTAACTTCTTGTTCTAATTTTAGCTACAGTGGCATACACGTTATTCTAAAACAACTAGGGTCTTGTCTAATTATGGGGCATTTAACAATGAACATACAGTAATATGCATATTTGATCACTCATACATTTACATTTCTCCTACTGCTACTGTTATTGTCAAAAGTTTTTACAGGGGAGAAAAGTTTAAGGCAGTAGAAATATTATTATTATTATTATTATTATTATTATTATTATTATTATTAATGATAATAATAAATTATTATTAATAATATAATAATAATAATAATAAAAATGTCACACTTTTATTTTTACTCCTTTCATTTGTTCAGTTTGGATCACATTTGGCTTCTGCCAGTACTTCAATGCAGTACCAAAATGAAAATGTTAGTTGTAATCATGTGCGTGAAATATTTTAATTTCATGCAATTAAACAGAAGGGTCACAAAAGTCACAGCGGTTTTTAATTCTCTACCAGTACCTGCTTGCTGGTTCACAAACTGCCGTATAGAACTAATCTACTCAACTAGTGCATCCGCTACCAGTATAAACTCTAATAAGTAATACAAGTATACACATTTGATCAAAATTTCAAGACCAGTTGAAAGAATGCAAGAACTTACATTTTGCACTGTTAGATCTTAAAAAGGCTCCAAGTAGAGTTTCAAAATGGAAAAACAAAGAAATGGGAGTGAGACAAAAAATATTTGAGCTAGCAATTCATTGCAAACAACAATTAAACTGAAATAGGCTGTTCATCAACCGATCAAACATGTAAGACCATAGCTCAAAAAAAAAAACCCAGATAACCCCCTAAAATAGAAATAAAAGTTTCAAAAGAGAGCTCAGTAATGAGTAGCTTCAATGTTCAAGTTGATAACTTCAAAAATTCATTTCTGCATTTTTGTTGCAGATGTTTCCAGGGGGCTGGTGGGAACGTTGCTGCAAGTAGTGAAGATGGCTTTACGGAGGGCATCCTCTATCTGGAACTGCCATCCATCCCCAAATCTTCTCAACTGGATTTAGATCAGGGGAACATGCAGGATGGTTCAAAAGAGTGACTTTATTCCTCTGGAAGAAGTCCTTTGTCAGGTAGACATTGTGAACTGTGGCATTGTCCTGTTGACTTCTGGGTTTTATAGGTGGATAAAATCTCTCTCGTTTTGTTTGAGTTATCTATCTTATTTTCTCTTTACTAGCCCACACTTTTATTGGCATAATATGTGCTGTACAGCCAATCATTGCTGTCTCTGATACCATGATTTTCTTTGTCATGTCATGCCATGTCTTTGTGTTTGCTGGCGTCTTTTCCCACCCACTCATCTCCCAAACCAGTCAAGACAAGTTAGATGCTTGTCCTGAACCTGATTTTGCATCAAGTGTCTCCCTATTAAAGAGGATTTTTCCCTTCTAATGTCGCCTTCCACCTCATGCATAGTCAAGATGGGAGCTTGAATCAAAGGGAATCTTTGATCCTGTGTGTTGGCTTCCTTAGACTGCTTTTTTGCTTTATAAGAAGACAAAGATAACAAATTAGACTGTATTTAAATGAGCTGGATAATAAAATCTATCCATCCATTCATTATCTATACCCAATTAATCCTCTGCAGGGTCACGGGGATCTGCTGGAACCTATTCCAGCTCTCTTCGGGCGAAAGGGAGGGGTACACCCTGGACAGGTCACCAGTCCATCACAATCACTCCCACGGGAAATTTAGAACCACCAACTTACCTAACATGCATGTCTTTGGACTGTTTGGATTCATGATCACAGGATTTCTGCTGTTTGGAGTTGGAGGATACCTGGTGAATCATAAAATGGACTCGTACTTGGAGAAGTTACAAGCCCATGCTCGGGGAGGACTGACCCGAATTCGGACATTTGGACTGACTCTCACTGAGATGAACGAGAAAGACTGTAAGGCAGACAAAACTCTCAAGTCAGCCTGACCTAAGCTATCTACTATCGGAATTGGCTCCTGTAGCTGCTTGACAGCTGGTTTTATCACAATTTCTCCTGGAATGTTCTGCCTACTGATGCTCTGCCCCACCTACCCTCCCCTTCCCAAACAACACCTGTGGACAAATGCAACAGGAGCACCCAGTCAGTCCTGGCACCCCCTGACTTAATGCGCTGTGCGCCGGGTTATTGCTGCACGCTAGAGGTCTTCACGGGTCCACTTTCATGGACCCGAACCAAATGGACCCGTGAAAATTCGACCCGAAACCGACCCGACCCGAGCTATTATCATAAGTCTGGGTTCCGATCCCAAATGGACCTGGAACCGACCCGACCCGAGCTATTATCAGCTCTTTACAGCTTTACAGCTGCCGGGCATACCGGTAATAACACGCTACGGCAACACGATTGTTTTATGATAAACACTTAACTAATTAATTCATGATTAATTCATGATTAATGATAAATGAATAATCATTTAACTGCCCCGAGTCCTGACATAGGCTAAACCAAACTACTGTTTGTTGGTTTACTTTTGCTTGACCTGTCACCTGACATTTCACAGCCTATTGGATGGAAGGGGACATGGAGGACGGGGAGGCGCTGAGTGACAGCTGCCATCACCAATATCCTTACCTCTCTCTGGTAAACGCGGACCAAGCCTGTCAGAGAGCACTAACTGGACCCGAGACTAACTGTACCGATTCTGACCCGAACTTGGAGTCACGTCTTCTGAAAGGACCCGAGACACGATTCGGGTCAGTTCGGAACCTCAGGTTGTTTCCGAAGACCTCAACTGCACGACCACACACTCAGACTGCTACGCTGGACGTGTCCCCTATAGGACACATTGTGAGAGATACTTTTTTTTAACCCTCTTCTCTCTCCCTATGTTACGTCATTTCCTTATCTAATGAAAGGTAGCGCCGCCACGTGGCTGCAGCCTCCGTCACTGTCAACTCATGTCCTACTATGTTTGTCTGTTTCTGTATCTTTCTTGGACGATGTACTGGAATGTAATGTAATTTCATTGTGCTGAGACGCTGGCTCAATGACAATAAAGGCATCTTGTATCTTGTGGGAGGAAGCCGGAGTACCCAGAGGAAACCCACGCAAACACAGGGTGAACGTGCAAACTCCACACAGAAAGACCTCAGCAGAGGTCCGAACCAGGAACCTTCTAGCTGTGAGGCAACAGTGCTGACCACCAAGCTACCGTGCTGCCTTAATTGAAATCTAATTTGATAGAATTTTGTTGTTTTCATATGGACTTGTACTGAACTTCTTTGTTTCCTTGTAAAGTGCTCTAATGTAACGTTTAATGTGAACATGCATGAGCTGAACTGAATTACAATAATAGTTTATTACAACTCCAAATGAAAAGAAAAGTCAACTTATCAAAGGCAATAGTTCACTTTTCATAATTTGTCTAATTTAATAGCCAAAATAATGTCTTGGAACTGTGACTGTGTGAGTGCAGTTTTTGATAAAACTGAAAAGACTTACTCTTAGATATTACACAAAGTACAGAGGGTCCTGGATTTGTTCCACATGTGCATTTTGTACATTATATCGGTAGTTTTATTGTATTTGCCCTTGGGTCTAAACACAGCAAGATGCATGGAAAGAGCCATCTCTGCATGTTTCATGGTTGAAATGTTAATGCACTAAGTAAGCCAAAAGAGAAGAAAAGGAAAACATCTTACATATAGGCACAGTCATTATTTTATCTGTGTGCGTTTGTGTTCAGATCTTTAATAATACTGCACTGACAAACTCACGTAGCAGGTCACTGACTTTGCTTCAATGTTATTATTAGCAAGTGTAGATTGTTTCTTTGGTACCAAAAGCACCACAGTACTGAACAAAGGTCTTAGGTACCCCTCTTCTTTCTTCAAAGTTTAAGTTAGTATCAATGTTTATTTTTTAGCCACTTTATTAATATACAAATAGAAGATAATATGAGAGACCAATATTGTCACAATGAATGCCAATAATGTCATATTATTGGGCATTTTTCAATAATTGGCATCAGCAAAGAAATACCTCTAGATAATATGAACACTGAATGTTTAGAACGTTGATAAGACAATAAGACAGGAGGTGCCTGAGATATTTGCACAATACTGTGTAAACAACATAAATGGTCAATAGAGTTAGAATGGAAAAACTATGCAATATCTGTGATATCACATAACATGAACAACATTCAACTGCAGCTAAATAAAAGTGTGTAATTTAGTTACAGTGCAAAGCGTTACATCAGCATCTTGAGGAAAAATCTGTCATTTCTGTTTACATAGAAGCAAATGATAAGCGAGTCACATCCAGTTCTACTGTTTTACGCTGGAGTACACACATTCAGTGCTGGTGTTGTCTCTCTGCCTCCTCGATCCGCTGACCTTCAGCGAGCTTAAAGCAGCATAGTGGACATTGTCTGCATCACGGTGACCCTGAGTACACAGAAGAAGAAATATATATAATATAATATTGAATTTCATGACTGTTAAAACCAGTGTAAATCAATATAGTCCTGTAAAAGTAACTATTCTGAATTTAAAGTATCACAGAAGAGAAACACCTCTGCAAAAAAAAAAATGAAATCCAATGAACATCAACAGGTTTCCATAAATCTATGAAACGTATGTTGGATTTAAATTGTAATTGTGCTTCTCTTGTAATGAATTCTAATGAGATACAACATTTAAAACACTCACCGCTGCGTTTATCCCTGAGACAGCTGAGGATCTCTCTGGAGGTTCTGTAGGTGTAAAAAAAAAATAAAGGAAAATAACTTTCTTCCAGTTCTGCAGATAGGGTGGTTCTTTTACATTGGTCTCAATATTTTAAGCCAAAAAGGGATGAACCAGATATCTTATTGCTCAAATGTGATTACCACAAGACTGAATTTGGTTCATAAATGTTACCGAGTGAATGTTGACACACAAACTCTAACACTGCTTTAGATCACAAGTAGACTTGCATTAACTTATTACTGATTATGTTTACAATAGCTTGAAAATTAAAAGAAAAAGCATTAGCTGAATTTGCACATTATGGGCCTGATTTACTAAGATCCTAAATAAAGAGTACTAAATTGCGTGTGCACTGAAAAAGTTTGCGCGTGCTGTTGTTGTGTGTTTTGCGGGTGATCAACTAAGAATGCTCGCGCAATTGATAACGGGTGCAAACCGCAGTATTTAAATGAGGTGTTGCGTGTCTTACGGTTTGCGCCATGGAGAGTCTGGATGGAAAGCAGGATAGACGCAAGCGCAAAATGAAATTTGACGAGTTGGAGTTAGAGATATTAGTGGAAGAGGCAAATAAACACATTCATGAACTAAAGCAAAGAAATTTAAACATTACCAAAAGAAACGCAATATGGGAGAAAATCTGCGATAGAATAAATGCAGTTGGTAAGACAAAAAGAACGGCAGATGAGGTTAAAAGAAGGTGGCAAGATATAAGGCGAGGACCTAAAGAAAAAGGGGCCTTTAATAAAACTTCGGCAAACAAAACGGGTGGTTAAGTGGCCGTTGAGAAGTTCAAGCCTCCATAACCGCGGAGCGCTGTCATTACGGAGATGCGTCTCTGCGCACCTGTGGCATCAATGAGTGGAGCTGTGGCTGGAGCCGACTCGTCCTCACACACTACTCATTCGTAAAAAAAGTATATGTTTTTTCATAAAATCCATCCATCCATCCATCCATCCATTAGCTTCCGCTTATCCGAAGTCGGGTCGCGCGGCCAGCAGCTTCAGAGGTCCAGATCCCCCGGCCGCTTCCACCAGCTCCTCTGGGAGAATCCCGAGGCGTTTTTCATAAAATGATGTGGAAATAACCCATTTTATTACAACTGAAATTGTGCTTGGGAGGAGTATTTTCACCGGACATTTTGACCGGAGAGATTATAAAATCCCGGACTTCCGCATATTTTACCAGACAAAGTCCAGCAATTACCAGACAACGGAAACCCTGGTGCCTCCTGTGGCAACCTTTTGCTGAATAATACTCGATTTAACATTCAAATAAAATATTTCTCCTTTTGCATGTGCAAACAAATTTACACGAGTCCGAAAGACTCTCTCTCTGCGTATTCTTTGATTTTGGCGATGTCGCCTCCTTGCCACAATAACAGCAGCCATCGGTGCGTAATGCTGGACAGAATAGCACCTTCCTTTCGAACGTACTAAATACAGACGCAATCACAATCCCCGCAATTACTTTCAGGGTTGGTAAATCTCATTGCGTGTGGTAAATGAACCTATTTGCATTTTCCCCTCCCAGTATTTTGCGCTTTCTGGCGGGTACGCCCCATATTGTTTATTCATCAGGGCAAAAGTGCTAAATGAACAGCGTGTGCTATTTTGCTGATTTGAGAGGCGCAGTCCTCTTTGCACGCTGTTAGTAAATCAGCTTGCGCATTGGTTTGCGGGTGATGTCAAGTTTGCACACGTTTTTACGCACGCAAACCTTTAGTAAATCAGGCCCTATGTGTGTAAAAAGAACATATTGATCAGATGATTTATGGACTCTCAGTGAGATATCCAGATCAAACATGCTATTCTTTGCTGTCTTAAGTTTACCATGCAGCATAGAATTCAAAAAATAATAGTTAACACACCTTTGCACCTCTTTGCCTTGTATATTGTTAAACTTTTGTAAGTCAGGAAAACCACCAGGAAGATACTGAATGCCAAAGATCCACTCAGGACATACAATAGAACAGGAATGTGCACCTCATCTGCATAATCACATATTACAAGACATTAATGTCATGGCATGAGATTTAAAAGTGTCCATCAATTCTTAACAAATGGGACAATATATACTAGAATATTCTTACCTTTAAAGTCCAGCTTGGTCCCGTTTCCAAACAGTATGTGTCCACATGAAACAACAGCACAGTAATAGGTCCCAGCATTGGACACGTTTAGATTCTTCAAGTTGTAGATACAGGTGTATGACTGTGTGTTGGGTCTCCTCTCACACTGATCGTTCCTCCCTCCATGAGTGTAAATAAGTCCTGAATGAGAGTCCTTGGAGTCTTTGAACCAGTAAACACTGCGTTCTCCATCACAGGTCCCAGTGTGTACTGTACAGTTCAGAGTCACTGAGCCTCCTGGCTGGACGGTCTCAGATGATGACTGATGCACTGAAGCTTGGATGTAAGAAGCTGAGCCCCTCACAGAAAGAGTAATGCCCTCCAAATATTTATACACGTATGAAGAGCCACTTACACAGTAGTAAGTAGCTGAGTCTGACACTTGAACATTTGAGATCTTCAGATGGTTTTTACTCCTGCCAGTGTCAAGTTCAATTCGTGAATTATTATCAAATTCATTTGACAGAGAACCCTTTTTATTATACTTAAAAAATGTAGATATTAGTTTTGGTTTCTGTCCAAAAGTTTGTTTATACCAGAAAAAGACCGCTGCTTCACTCTCTTGATAGAAACATTTTAAACTCACATCCTGACCAACATGAACTGGTTCAAAACGTAAAGATGATGAGGGATCCACAGCTGTCAGATAAACTGAAGAGAAAACTGGAAAAAAATAGACAAAAATATCATGAGTGGACGCATACTGAAGCCAGCAAAATGTAATGTAAATGTATTAAAACCAAAACAAAAAATACAACTTACCCACTGTTCCCAAGAGTAGCCTTGTCACATAGACAACATACATCGCAGGAGTCATTTTTTCCTGTGCTTCACTGAGACAATCTCTTAATGTGCTCTTCTTTTCATAGTCAAGACTGGGTGCGACTGGCCAATCAGAAGTGACTGAAATTACATGTTCACTCCCTGCCTGAGTATCTATTTCACGAATTAAAAAGATTTGTGCAGATTCTTTGGAGGAAGATGTTAGAGTAGCAGTGGAAATTATGTTTTTAGTTGAATGAGTAAATTGGATTTACTAAGAAAGATGGACACAAAGTCGATGTCTGATTGTTCATGAAACTGAAATCCTCTGAGGTACTCTGGCACAAAGCTACTGAATCATCTAATGTAGAAATAAAGGCTCGTTCTAACACCCACCATTGTTAAAAGCGCTAAATTATGAATTAGAATTCTATGAAATAGTTGAATGTATTCAGATAACACTGGACTATATGGTATCATGTGGATTATGTTGTGAAGAGGTGGGACAAGAAAGACGGGTCAGAACACAAAACTCATAAAACTCTCAAAACCGATGTACAACTCAGTGTCAGCTTGTTGATAAAATGTTTCTGGTGGGATTTATGCTCTACCTATAGCTTTGGCAAGCATATGCACGTTAGAGGCATCAGCAACGTTGCTGCACATTAACTTTGAATGGGGGGGGGGGGGGGGGGTTGTCAAGTTTTGCCAGCATTTGAGTTGAGAAAAGTTCAGCTTTTCAGGCTTCAATTCGAGAGTCAACCAACCAAATCATACAATACAGCTGTAATGCCAGAATTTGGAATCTTCTTGGTTGTAAGAACTATTAATTTCTGTGCCCTGGTGAGGCAATCTATTTAGCTGTGAAGTAAGGCACTGACAACGACGGAGGTGCAAAACGGAGGTTTATTCTCCAAGGCTGCAGCCAAAAATCACAGAGCACTTCACAGCATCGGGATTCTTCAGAAGAATGCCAAGATTAACGGGGGACAGTTCATTCCATACAGTTCAGCATGAGATGGAAAATTACAGCAACCCATAACCTTGTAAATCTGGTGATCTGTCTAGACATAAACTCAGCAACTAGATAAGGACAACAATCCCTGTGACCTAAAGACAGCAGGTTTGAGGATGAGAAGTCAAGGCCCCAGAGCAGTTGAGGCCCGTTAAGCTGCAGATTCATTTTTCGGCTCTACAACAGCATATGATCAAGCCAGTCAAATCAACCATGAGGGCAGACCAGTAGGAGGCAAACGGTACAATAGATACTAGAATATTCTTACATACGCCTCAGAAACAAAGCCCACACAGAAGCGGCAGAGGTTGAGGGTGAATCTGGCCTGTATTGCATTTATGTAGTTGTGGACTGCATTTCCATAAAACATTGTAGTAGTTAGTAGTAGTTTGCCTTTCTCAATATCAGAGGAATCATCCATAAATGTTCCACAAAAAGTCATAGCTATAGCAGAAGGACCGTGTCAAAGCTGTGTCAAACCTAAGACACCCAGATATTTTGTAAACCTGGTGGGAAGAAAGTTGGTTTTGTTTTTTATTTTGTGTATCACGAAGGGATATCCAAAAGCTCAGACACATCCTCCCATAAATGTTGCTGCAACATTCATATGAGTCCATGGTGATCTTCAATTACCATACCAACAGGAAAGTTATATCAGTCAACAGGAGCAGCTGACTGAACTTTCCACAACACACTAACTTCCCAGAGTAAAACACTTAATGCAGAGTTATTGGAGCGAGCCGTTTAAGACGATCTCTGCCATTTTCTCAGTGGTTCAACTGAGGCCAGATCACACTTTTTATACAAGTATTAATTCGACGGGTAGAGCCATTTGTGCATGTCCACGTGTGACCAGGTAGACGCACATTGACGCCATTTGGTCGCGCTCTTGTACGAGCCGACGTGGGTTGAAGGTGGTCGGACCACCCACTATGCTTTTTCCTAAACCTGTGATGGCAAGAGACCGAGTTTGAGGAAAAGGCAAAAGACACACCCATTGCCACACCTACAAAGTGAGTAAAAGAGTCGGCAAAATGTGTAGCAGCTATAGAAGGCGGAAGATGGCATTAGCGGTTATCGAACGTTCCTATACGAATTTAAGGGTAGCGGCTAGTGGTAACGGTAAGGGGAAGTGTACGATTGGGGCCATAGTCTGAACAATTTCTCACCGTCAGCTTATGAATACACAACACCCTCATACATTTATAATACCTAGTAAAGATTTCACACTCACCTATCTCTCTATGTATCCAGCTTATCAATATTTGTCAGCTGTTCCACCAGGGAAAAGAGAAAATTGAAATTGTTCTATACAAATGTTTGTAATTCACATCTCCTTTACCCTTCTTTTTATAAAAAGAAATCAAAACCTGATAGTTCACACCTTCATGTATACATTGTTGAGTACCAACCTGTAACCAAAGGAACTTTCATGAGATGATGAAAGGAAACTGAAGAAAGTTTGAAGGGGTGCTTTTGATGCAACATCCCACAATGCACTTCACGAGCCACATGAATATCACTCCCATACCACAAAGAGCTTAAATTGTTTTTCAGTTGATTCATCTTCAGAGGAAGATCAGAAATCTCCTCCAGTGCTCCCAGGATCACAGAACTGACACGCTTCCTTGACCCACAGCTTTCCGTTCACACCTCTGAAGTCCCACTTTGTACCTCACTCAGGGCGCTTCATACCTCTAAGTTAACACTAACGTCTCCTGCCTGTTTGTCTCCAGCAGCCAGGTGAAAAACCACCTGAAACTGAACTGGAGCAAAACTGTACATCCAGATGGTGTCACCTCTAGAGTCCAGAAGGCCTGTGTGGACCAGCTTACACCTAAGGCTTCAAGTACAACTCAGAAACCTGACATCTGCAGAAAGATTCAGGTGACACTACAGTTTTAGGGTGTTCCAGCAGTAAACAGTAGCCTGAAGAATCAGTCAGATACTTTGCAGCATGTTGTGGGAACCATCACTTCATCTTAAACATGATGAAGATAGGAAAATGAGATTGTGTATTTTAGGATGACGAGAAAGAAACTGAACACTTTCCATCTTGGGAGAGCGGGTGGTAGTTTTCTGTTTGGACAACAGCAACAGAGTCAGTTCCTCAACGAAAAAGAGTATGAATGGAATGGAATGAAATGGAATGGAATGGAATTGAACTGGATTGAATTTAATTTAATTTAATTTAATTTAATTTAATTTAATTTAATTTAATTTAATTTAATTTAATTTAATTTAATTTAATTTAATTTAATTTAATTGAAGTGAACGGAAAGGAACAGAACAAATTGAATGGGACTGAAAGTCTGGATCCAGACCGAACAAAAAGTCAATCCAGACCCAGAATGGCGGCACTCGCATAGCTTGCTGTAGTTGCACTGTCGACTTTTACTAGCTTTCTGAATATTTTTTGAGTTTTAAAACAAAGTCATCTTCATTGATAACATTGATTTTTGAATTTTTTTGATCATCACAGTTTGGATGCTGTGCTGCTTCAAAGATTTTCTTGATTGCGTTTTCATTTTTTTTGCTTTTCCATCTGTTATGATGAGTAACCATAGCAACAAGAGAGTTGTTTACAAGTGGGAGCACTGATCGACATTTCAATAAGCTAAATTATAAACAAACTGAGACTCCAAAACCCACACGAATTGAAGACAAGATGCTACAGATGTAGAGCAGAAGCAAAGCAGATGGAGAGAAAGAGGAGTTTAAACCAGCTCCTCCCTCCATCATCACTCAGTATGAGTGTGTGTGTGTGCGTGAGGGAGAGAGAGAGAGAGAGAGAGAGAGAGAGAGGATGACTGGGTGTTGATGCTTTGGGTGTGTGATGACTTTTAAGTTGTCTTTGTTCTTTCTTGTTGTTTTTGATTGTTTTTATTTTGTAAAGCACTTTGTGTGAAAAGGGCTTTATAAATAAATTTGATTTGATTTGATTCGAGGAAGGTTGCAGGCAGCTCAGTGCTCCCAAATAGGATGGATGGTAGTTAACTACCCAGAGAAAATTGGATGCAGATTTTATGTAGGAGCATCCACCCAGGAGCTTCTGTATTTGCTATGGATCTCTGGCTGAGGAAGGTGCTCAAAGAACTAGCAGAGGAGGCATAGTAAAAGAGCTTCTGGCTGCCTCCGAAGATACTACAGGTTTGGGAGAAAGACGCTTGGCTGTCGGGAACGGCTGAGAGATGTTCATGTTCCTGCAGTGAGCGATGGCTACTGGTTGAAAACCCTGCATCAGCTCAATGGTTCTATTGGAGGTGTGCCAGGCAGAAATGTCAAGCAAGTGCAACTAGCTGTGGTTAAAACTAAATAATGAAACAAATGTACCTAATATTGCATGAGTCAACTGACTGAACTGATAAAGAGATGTAATTAAATCACTGCTGAGATATTTCTGGTTCTCATTTTGGAATATGCCCTGTGATGAATAGGCAACCTGTCCGGGGTGTACCCCCATCCCCATTGAAAGCTGGGATGATACACTATATAAAAATAACTGGACAAACTGGACAAACCCTTGTGTTGTTATCAAATTTGGATCCTATTACTTGTAATTTCTTTAGCAGTTGTGTTTTTCACTTTTGTAGTTGGTTTGTTTTTTGTATTTGCAATCATTTTAGTTGAATGTTTTTGAAGCAGACAAAGGTGCAGAGCAGTGGGGTCTGCGGGTCTTAATTATTTTTTAATATTTGTGTCTTATGCCGTCAATTCATACAGTAACAGAAACCATACTCTTTATAAATTATTAAACATAAATTATCAGTCATGTACTGTACATTGCTGGCCTGTATCATAAATTATTTTCCTGAAAAAGATCCTGATGTACAAACTGATCATGTTTTTATAAAGAGTTTCAGTTCAAGTTCAGATTGATCTGAAGTGACTGAAACTGTTATAGATAACACAACAGAGACATCTCCTCATGAGCTTAGATAGAAAAAATACTTCAGTTAGCTGACAGTACCTAAAACTATACAGCGTCTCACTTTCTCTTCCAGTCCACTGCTCTCAAGTTAATTCACCGATGACTATATTTAGAATTGTTCAATCTTTGCACAGCAGGCCTTCTGAAACCAATTTTGCTCAGACGCAAGTTACTGTAACCTGGGGTCTTCAGACCCATCTTCCTGTGCTTAAGCTCTGCTCGGAGTCATGTTTCCACCAGTGGAAACTTCTGCTGTGTAGTTTACACACACCACCTTCACCACAAATACAATGACAGACCACTATAGGCTGAAAGGTGCAATCTTTACAGATGAAGAAAGTTAATTATAGATTGTGGTGGATTTTAATGAGGTTGCTTGCTCTGTCCTGTGTGCTTGCGTGCGTGCGTGCGTGCACGCATGCGTGCCCCACCACAATTTGATAGTTCTATGTGGTGCAAAGACTTCAGGATAGCAGGCCAGGTAGGTGAGTCAGGACAAAAGGATGAACTTACATTTTCTAGCCTGGCCAGACAAATTGAAAGTGGGCTTAGGAAGGATTACTCAGAGGCAGACATTACTGATGCTCCAACATCAAAAAGTTGCAGGACTTATTATGCAGCACCTCCCTGCCCCAGTGGTGATGTTGTTCTATGCTCAGAGCTTGTACAATCAGTTATGACACCGATGTTGCTCTTTATATGGCTCACAGAGCCATATAAAGTATGTATGCGGGTAGTGTATGTGTCAAAGCAAACTTTAGATATTCTTCAGCTTCCTGTGACAGCCTCCTCACAGTCAGCCTGGTCAGAGAAATGCAGATAAATGACAGGTTCAGTTGCACTGGGTCTGCTGTGTCTGTGCAAATGGATTAAAACATGTGACTAGCATAATATGGTGACATAATAAAACAAAATCCTCTCTGCGGTATGCGGTATGCCATAACATTTCAGCCAGCACTTCTTAACAATCCTGAAAACTCCCTTAAAATGAAAACGTATCACAAGACACACAATGGCTTCAGCACATGCAGTCTTTTGGTTTCATTCTCTTTGCTTCACTCATTTCTACATGTAGATCCAAACCTAAAAAACAGAAAAAAAAAAACATGCTTTTCTGAAACCTACACTATCTAAGTTAAAACATAGTGCACAGAAGAAGAAGTATTGTTCTTATGGGAAGCATATACAAAAAAAAGTTAATATGATCATTTGGAATTAGATTTGCATGTATCACATATCCATATTACAGTTTATGCTGGTAGTGTTCAAAACTGATTTATTTTCTAAAGTTTAAACTCTGTTCAAGATGGAGCCATTTTCATTCTGTTATGACGCATCTTATAACCCATCTTTCTGTTCCTCTGTCACGAAGCTTTCAGCACAACTGTGACTCATTTAAAGCAGAATAACAGGTGACTAAGCTCTGCTCGGGTAAAGCCAGGAGGAATGGGTGTGTTCTTATGGGTCTTGGACATAACGGTTTAATCAATGGATTGGTTCCTACTTCTCTGGTTCTGAGCTTCATTCTGTGACTGAGGCTGAGATCCACATAAACACAGAACCTGAACTCAGCTGCTGGCAGAGTCAAGGAAGAATTAATAAAGTGTGAGAACCTGCGAGCCAGAACATGTTTTGTTATAACAATTTGGTGAACTTTAGGTGGATTTTTGTCTTTAAAGCTTTTTATTTAAATGTGAAATTAGATTTCAGAATCTTTTTGTCAATTGTCAAATTTCAATAGAGCAAGGACAACTCTAGTTGCATCTATGGTTGCAAATGTCTTCTAAGCGATCCTATTTGCTTATGTGAGAAGAAAACTGTGACTCTGTGGGCTGTTGTTTATAGGTTGTTGATACAAATGTAAAAGTTGTGTGGGACTGATAAGTGAAAGGGCTGAAGTGTCACTGCGAACTGGTTTGAACAAACAAATCGCATCTCAGAGACAACCACACAGACATCCTGTTAGGACGGAGAAGGTGGGGCTGACAAAACCACCGGGGCTTATCTTGATGTGAGTGACGATGACCGGAGCGGGAAATCAGACACTGAAACACTTTTTTTTTGTTTCAGTCTTATTCAGAAGTTAAAAACACTTTATTCTCTTTCTGTGGCAACAATACCTAAGTTGAACCAGACATCTACGTTTTATGGCTCTCAGTTTAATTTCACTATTTTAATGAAGTTGATCTATAATTTTAGAACATTTCATATTTTGATGGAGTCACTACATCAGCCACAGGCCATAACGGAACTACTAACAGAGAGAAAAGTAGTGTTTATTTGATGCCATAAGATATTTCTCAAATTGCTGCACTATGAATTTGAACAGACTTGAACAAAGGGCAGAGGTTGTTTTTTTTTTTTTAAATGTCAGTCAAATACAACAGCACATATGAACACTTAACTCTGTGGGTGGACGACTCTGTCTGGTGAACAAATAGGACACGCCTCACAAGCTTCTGTCTGAAATATTCAGATTCTCCTCTTGTCTCAGTGTAGACTTCGTATTTGTTCTTCAAGCTTTGCTGCCTGACATTGACTAGCTTCAGCAAATGATTTTTTCTTATTTTTTATGAGTTTTTTTTTTTTTTTTTAAGAGTTTGGCATCATGGCTGAGCATCGTGTGATGTGTACTGACACCCCCTGCTGGCTAAAGATAGACTACAGACTACTGATTAAGAGCTAATACATGGTACAAGTATGCAATATAACAGGGTTGCTGACTAATCCTGGTCCTCGAGAGCCCTTATCCAACATGTTTTAGAGGTTTCCCAGCTTTAACACTCCTGAGTCTAATTAATGGTCATTATCAGGTTGTCATCAAAGTCTGTTGATGACACAGCCACCTGTATCACAGTGGGCTAAAGTGGAGAAACATCTAAAACCAGCTGATAGGGGCTCTCGAGGACCGGGATTAGACACCTGCAATATAAAATACTAATATTTCACTCTCTGCTGTTAAAGTCTGACAGTTTCTGTTAATAATAATCATTTATTTAAAAAAAAGAAAAGAAAAGGAAACTTGTTTTATAAAATTTTAATAAACCTTTACTTTAAGTTGTTAAGCATGAGCAGGAAGATCAAATTTTTAGAGAGTACAAAACGTAATTGATGTCATTACAAGTAGCGATGATGATGGGGTTTTCAGGAGCCAGAGAGACAGCAGCTGTGGTGGTGGATCACATTGATCACTGCAGCGGCGCTGTTCTAACTCCAGAGTAAATCGTCTCTTCTTCTGTGTTCATCTGTCTACAGCTTGTGTCTCTCCTGCGTTTGAAGTTCAGAGCTGCATACTGCACAGGAGCGGACGCTTCACTCTGTAAGAAATAGCAGGACTGCTTTATGGGTAGTGCTCTGTTAAGAAACACGTGACTCATGTTGAGAGGATTTTGTGAACTAACCTGACTGTCAGCAGTGTATTCAGGCTGAGATCCTCGGGACCCTTTAAAGAAAGGTTTTGTCATTAAAACTGGTCATCAGCGCAAACAAAATTTTGAGATGCCTTAAAATAAAACCAAAACTGCCTGGAGTGCTGGATGCCACTAGAATAAAATAAAGAAGATAAACACTTCAGACTTCAGCTGATAACAATAACAGTTTCTCATCTCTATTGAACACAAAGTGCTGGTGGAAAAAGTAAGTGAACCCACAAACTAATTACTTCAACAAAGGTTTATTGGAGTCTGTAGCTTGCACACTTTGAGTCCAGTTAACAAAATGAGTCAGAGGTATATTGTAGCGCTACTTTGACTGATTAAAAAGCACTAAAATATTGGGTGTTTCATAAGTATCTGTTAGTGGTAAAGACATACAATCATGGAAAAAATTATAAGACCACCCTTGTTTTCTTCAGTTTCTTGTTCATTTTAATGCCTGGTACAACTTAAGGTACATTTGTTTGGACAAACATAACGATAACCACAAAGATTGCTCATAAGAGTTTTATTTAAGAGCTGATATCTTATCATTTTCCATGGTTTTCTTGATTATAACCTAAATCACTTAAGTTTTTACATCAATAGCTATGGCGTTGTACTGCCAAAAACACTGCTTTTATGCATTCAGTGTTTTCTTTTCTGTCTGTTTTAGTCACATGATGACGTTTAGTGGTACCAGGTATTAAAATGAACAAGAAAGTGAAGAAAAAATGGTGGTCTAATAATTTTTTCCATGACTGTATAATCAAGAGCAGCTGATCTGCATAAAGCTGGAAAGGGATGCAAAGTAAACTTAAAGTTTACCTAAAGTGTTGAGGCAAATTTTCTATAAACTATGTCTGCCCTTCCTAGAATTGGAAACCCAGCCAAAATGACTCCAAATGCATTATGGAGAACGCTCAATGGAATAAACAAGAACCTGCAAGCAAACGCTAAAGGCTTGATGACATCACTGGAACTGGCAGAAATCTCCATTCATGAGTCTAACATACACAAGTCACTGAACAAAGTCAATGAATAATGTCAGGGTGAGTGGCTGCCAAATGAAGTTTGGCAGAACTGTGATGCAGCAGGACTAAAACCCTAGCAAATACAGTAAATCCACCAAAGAATGACTAAAGAAAAAGAAAACTGACCTTTTGGATTGGCCCACTTCAGGAAATAACCTCCTACATATATCTGTAAAGGAATGACTCCAAGATAGCCTCTCACACCAGAGTTAAAAATATGTCTGGATTAAGAAGTTCTGTAAAGAGGAATGGTGTGTAAATCAGAGCCAGAACCAGTGAAAGTGCTTGCTTGAAGTCATTTCTGCCGAAGGAGGTTCACCTAGCTATGAACTCTAAGGCTCCCCTTACTTTTTCCACCAGCACTGTGAATGTTTAAAAGACGTGTTCGATAAGAACACAAGAAATGTACAGACTGCTTTTCATTGAACGAAAAGAACTGAAGAAGAAAACACTTCTCTCTACCTTCATGATGAAGATGTTTTCTTCTAGGTTTTTGGCAGAAGGTGCAAAACAAGATGATGTTCAAGATACCAGACACAGCCAGAGCTGCCACGACACAGAACACCAACACAGTGGAAGTGTCGCGCTGCTGCCCTGTGAAATCAAACAAAACAGTGTGGCCTAACCATGAGAAAATGATAATAACAATGATGTAGATTTTTAAACATCTGTTTCTCACCTCCAGCATGCAGACTTCTTCCCGCCCCAAAGAGAATCTCTCCACACAAAGTCACATCACAGTGATGCATCCTAGTATCTGGCTCTGGCTGCACAGAGTCAGGCTCCGGATGCTGGAGGAGCAACTGGAATCTGAGTTGCAGACATTTCACAAAATGTTGAGAAATGGAAAGTCAACAGGCAGATTTAATATTCTAAAATATAAACGACTGCAGCACTACCTTTTAGCATCAAGAATAATCCATTGTTAAATTCAGTGACTGTAACGCTGGTATGTCCACAGTAGTACATGGCTGAATCTGAGTCATGGACGTCTGAAATGTTCAGATTGTAAAACCCTTCTCCTACATAAACTGAAAATCGTTTGTCGTTTTTAAATTCTTTGTAGAATTTGTGGGAGTCAGGTGAAGGTTTGTAGAAATAGGATATTATCTGAGGTTGCTGCCCTGCGACCTGCTTGTACCAGCTCAGATGTTTGGAACCGGAGGCGTAGAAACAAGGTAAAGTAATATTGTCTCCAAGGTCAGCATACAGCAGATCCCCATCTGAAACACACATGAGATCACCTCTGAATGCAGTTATCATGGTAAAAAATGGCTTATCTGTTCTTCAGTAAGAATTTAGATTCTCAAAATTCAGCATTAATAAAAACATATATATATGAAGGGACTTACAGACGCTACAGCAAGCAACCAAGAGCACATAAAACCGAAGCATCCTTCACTCTCCGCTGTTATCCTTCCAGTGTGACTGCAGTTGGAGTAAAGGGGTCAAACACAAAAAGAAACAAGTTCAGCGGAAATCTTTGTACATAACCTTGTACTATTTGTGGGTGTCACTACTTACGCAAAAGGAAGTGAAACTTCTGATTTTGTGTATATAATATATATTTTTAAAGTAACCTAAATGCATCTTACTGCAGAATATTGCAACAATTTCTGTTGGGTAGTTAAGTAAAAACACTATATTCTTGACTCACATATGAGCTTTAGTTCATCCCATTCCTAATCAATATGATGTGGCTCCATCTTTGCAGCTAGAACATCTTCAACTGTTCTGGGAAGGCTGTCCACAAGGTTTAGGAGTGTGTTTATGGGGACTTTTGTTTATTCTTCCAGAAGCACATTTGTGAGGTCAAACACTGATGTTGGACCAGAAGGTCTGGTTCTCAGTCTCTGCTCTAATTCATCCCAAAGGTGTTCTATCAGGTTGAGGTCAGGACTCTGTGCAGGCCAGTCAAGTTCATCCACACCAGACTCTTCCATCCATGTCTTTATGGACCTTGCTTTGTGCACTGGTGCACAGTCATGTTGGAAGCATGGGAGCATGGAATTGTCCAAAATGTCTTGGTCTGCTGAAGCATTCAGAGTTCCTTTCCCTGGAACTAAGGGGCCAAGCCCAGCTCCTGAAAAAACAACCCCACACCATAATCCCCCCTCCACCAAACTTTACACTTGGATCAATGCAGTCAGACAAGTACCGTTGTCCTGGCCCAGACTCTTCCATCAGATATCCAGATGGAGAAGTGTGATTCATCTCTCCAGAGAACGTTCCTCCACTGCTCTAGAGTCCAGTGGTGGCTGCTTTACACCACTGCATCTGACGCTTTGCATTGTACTTAGTGATCTGTGGCTTGGATGCAGTTGCTCCACCATGGAAACCCATTCATGAAGCTCTCTGTGCTGTTGTTGAGCTAATCTGAAGGCCACATACCTACATACAGGCATACATACCCGTTTAGTCCTATGCAGGGTCACAGGGATCTGCTGGAGTCTATCCCAGCTCTCTTTGGGTGAAAGGCAGGGGTACACCCTGGATAGGTCACCAGTCCATCACAGGGCCACATGTAGACAAACAACCACACACACTCACAGTTACTCCTATGGTCAATTTAGAACCACCAATTGACCGAACATGCATGTCTTTGGACTGTGGGAGGAAGCCGGAGTTGGAGGGTTACTGATTTAGATAATATGGTTGCTTTGCAGCCAATGACACCTGAACACCCTGCAGTCATTCAGCTGGCCATGAACTTCTCTGGATATTATTGTCTTCTGGAGGCAAATTGAGACCATCTGTCGACC
>JAGFBZ010002028.1:2120000-2215020 GCA_018398805.1 Hirundichthys speculiger | reverse complement strand
TTTGACCCTGGTCAAGCATGGCTCTAAGGCAGTGGTTCTTAACCTGGGTTCGATAGCACCCCAGGGGTTTGGTGAGTCAGCCTCAGGGGTTCGGCGGAGGTCAAGACACGGACCTGACTCATATGATTCATGATGACACGCCCCGCTTGCCCATCACTTGGTACAGGTGATCACGTTGCTTGGCCAATCTGTGCTGCAGGGAGTTTGGTTTGCTCAGTAGTCGACTTGTGACTGTCGTGATGGTACATCGTGGGATTTCTTTAATATTTTAATCCATACTAACTATGTCGAGCACAAAAAGAAACTGGTCGGACGATTATGTACAATATGGTGATGGGAGTCAGCGTCCTATCTGCATGATTTGCAATGCCAAGATAACCAATTTTAGTGCAGCACTGGCAAAATTCAAGACATATACCCATGTCTTGAATTTGAAAAAAAAAATCATATTTTATTTTTCGTGACCCTAGTGAGGATAAAGTGGGTTCAGAAAATGAATGATAAATACAATGAATAATCAGTAAGGTATGTAATTCATGCAGTTCATGCATTGGACTTGTTTTGTTCTTTGAACACACTGATGTTAATGCACGCTTCATTTTGTGCACCAGTAAAACATATGCCTATGTCTTGAATTAAAAAAAAAAAAGATCATATTTTATTTTTTAATAAAGAAGAGTTTGGTGAATGTGCACATGAAACTGGTGGGGTTCAGTACCTCCAACAAGGTTAAGAACCACTGCTCTAAGGCCAACAAAAATGCCGATTTGGGCCATATCTGGAGGATATGTGACTGAGTTTAGGCTGGTATGTCTGACCCTGAGTCAGCACAGTCAGCTAAGTCCAAATGTAGGTCAAAGAAAACATGGGCCACATTTGGGCTAAACATTAATCACCATCTGGGTTAAGTCTCAACGGAGGGCCGCACGTACTGAGGCTGAGTCATCCTGCAGAGGTCGCAGGTTCAACCTTCGGCTTGTGACCCTCAGCTGTACCTCTCCACCACTGTCCTGTCTTTGAACCTCAGTAATAAAAGCCACTAGCACACGTTTAAAGAATTTATCTTTAGCTCACTAAGAAATTTCAGGGATGTTTAAATTTTTATGTGATTTTTGGCCAAGCGCCAGTTTTGGCGGCCAAGGGCCACAATGATGAGGCTCACGCCTTTGGCTGCCACCCATGTCTCAATGCACCCAACTCATAGCGCCCCTCCCATAGGTGGTGCACCCACAAAAGGGTGAATGTTAAGTGAATGAATCTCAGCACTGCTTAAAAAATAACTGACTGACACTTTACCTGCAAAGACAAAATGATTCTTCATTACTTTACCGGTCCTCTCTCTCTAAAACCTGTGATAACTCCAATTAACTGCACACATGCTGTGCTGTAGGCCAGATTGACTTTTTTGACTACTGGTGGTGGGTCTTCCTTCACAGTGAGTTAGGCTGTATTTAATTTTCCTGTCACTTCAGGCATTTTTGCAGACCAATTATTGGATTTTTTTTTCCCCTCAGAATGCAGACGTCCATCACCTCCAACACTGCATCTGTCCTCGCTTTGTCCATGCAGCTGATGGAAATCTTTTGCAATTATGTAATAATTGCCTCATGGCAATTGCCTCCCTTTACCTGTTACTTTTTCATCAGTACTTCAAAATACTTCCACCATTCTTTTGTTGTGATTATTGACTTTAAGACCAACTATTTCAAGGTCCTGAATGTCTAACATTCATCCAACTTGATTGTAAAATCAAATAGCAAAGCTTTTTTCATGTAAATGTCAAAGTAAAGCTCAGAGATTTTAGGGTGCTTTCACACCTAGTTTGCAGACTTGTTGCATTTTCAAGTTGGTCCGGTTCCTTTTCTGACTGAAAAAGAAAGATCAAGTGTCTCAAGTGTACACCGAGAACTTTCCGTGATGCGCATCCTGCATTCGTTTGGCATGTCAGTTGTGCACGTCCTCAAAAAAATACTTGATATGTACATGAGATGCAACATCAACTGAAATGCTGGAGGTGCTAGTGGAAGTAGATGCAGCAGCTGACCCAACGTGACCAGTCAGGCTCCAGTAACAGGCTGGGTTGTTATTCAGTACGCCGCCTTTATTCAGTACAACAGGTGTTATACTGAATAAAGAGGGCGATCTGATGCAACGACTCAGCAAACAACGCAGAGAACATACAAATGTACTGTCAGTGTTTCTTGACTTCAGTTTCCGACATCAGCAAAAAGAGTGAAACAAACTCTTATTCAAGCGGCGCACATTTAGCACTTGTCCTCCAATTGTGCCAGCGTTGATTTCTTTGCTGTGGCCGCAACAAAAGCAAAACAATGACTTCTTATTCCAACAGTGTTGCCTTGTTGTATACAGTAAACCAGTGATTCTCAAACTTTTAATACTCCGTACCACCTGAGAAACTGTTCAGCTTTCTGAGTACCACCATGATGACCAATTTTAAAATATAGCCATATATGCCTTCTCAATTAGCTTTAAACACACAGAGATGTTTATTCCTTATTGTGGTCATTTATTGTTGCCTGAATTGTTACTTTACTGTATCAGACATTTACAACTCTGTCCAACAATTCTCACATACTCATACGGAGCAAAATAAACACTCAAAAGTTGTTACATCTGCACTGCAACTGAATATGTAACAAATATTTTTTATAAGACAATTTTAATGATCTCAAGCTACACATTTCGGTTGAAACGTATTTATAATGCATTGTATGTTTCCGATTTTTTTTTAAGCGAAAATGTGGAAAGTCATAATGTTCCCCGCGTACCACAGTTTGCACACCACTACAGTATACCCTTATTATTTGCGGGGGTTACGTTCCTTCCTCCCCCCGTGAATCCCAAAAATCCATGAATTATTGATGCAGTTTTAAAAGGCCTATGTATGATATTATATATGCTAAAATACACTTCCCAAACACAATTAGAGACATTCTTACTCATTAATACAGTAATGATGTAGTAATGATCAATTAAAAACATTTAAGGTAGTTAAAGAAGTTACATGCTGTATCACCTCTCTTTTCTAATTTTTTATTTTATTTTGACTAACATTGTTATTTTAAAATTATTTACTAGTTAAGCTGAATGTGAGCGTTTTTTTGCTAAAAGAAAAAAAAATGTCCTACGAAATTCATGAAATTGCTGGGGGCTACCACAAATTCAAATACATGATAAACTAGAAAAGCACTCGGAGAGCGCAGACCTCCGCCAAGAGCAACAATTATCGAAAAATTTGAAAGTGATCCAGAATCCAGGAATTTTTCCGGATCACACCCAAAATGAAATCAGTTCTTCCTTTTCACATTTCTGACAACTCCTGAAAATTTATCAAAATCCATCCATAACTTTTGTTATGGATGGATCAAGAGTTATCTTGAACACAGACAGACAGACAGACAAACAGATAAACGCCGGCAAAAACATAACCTCCTTGGCGGAGGTAAAAAAAACTTTGAGAGCAAAATCCGTGAACGGTGAACTGTGAATGGGCAAGGGTATACTGCCCCCAAGTGGAGCCCTCTGGTATTGCATGTACAGCCTCCATAGTCTGATGACTTTGTGTGTTTTAATCATGCAGAACTGTAAACTACATAATTTAGCTGATTCGAATTAAAACCACATACTTTTTAGGGGTTTTAGTCAGATTGTTTTGGTCCACGTCCAAACGTGATCGCTAGGTTCAGACCAGAAGAACCAAACTGCACCATATGGGAAAGTGAACGCTAGTTCTTTTAAACAGACAATGGAAACATATCAATGCAACACTAGTTGCTTTAAACATTTTCAAATGTTATTTTTGGTTAGGGAACCAAAGTTAAAAGAGGAGGTGGAAATTTGGTAAATTGCTTTCATGCTTTATCACAGTAAGAGAGAGAGTTTGTCTAAAATTTCAGATCATTTTTCACCAGATAGTTTTTAAAACTTTCACCAAAGCACCGCACCGCTGAGATTAATGGACTCGCTGCTATCAAAATTTATCATCCCCAGATTGACTCACTCAATTATCTGAAACTGCACTCATGAAGTGGCTGCAACGTTGGAAAGAATTAACAGCATTATTTATTTATGACACAGCCGCGAAGTGACCAACATCATTTCTCCTTCATGCCAAAAAGAAAAAAAAAACACCTACAAATCTGTTTTAAAAATGGATTCAACTGGGCCAAGATGCTCTCAGTGTGAAGCCCTACATCACCTTGTTTTCCAGCCTAATCAGTATTCTGTCTTTCACAGCAGAGTTAATTACCCAAATCTTCTGCATGCGCTTGCATGTTTCTCTATACTCCTGAGGACATTGCATCGATTTCAGCTGGATTTTATTTCCTAACCCAATCACCTCTATGATGCCACATGTGGCACTTGATGCATCAACATCTCGCTCTCAAATGAATTACATCCTGTTTTACTAACACAACACTCTTCTGTCTTCTTTATATAATAAAGCTGTCTTGCTGCCATCCAAAAATGCCAGCGCCGCCGCTCCGTAGTGCTGACACGATTCAGTTTGGTCTGTGATGGATTGTCAAAAGCGCATGTGCTCAATTGTTTGGCTCGTCTCAACTGCTGTGAGAATGTAATTTGGAGCCCATAGGAGATCCCGCTGTGGTCACTGACAGTCTGTAAACACCCGCAAACCTCAGGCTTCAAACTTATGCACCCCAATTTTCACACTTCTGTAAAGGTTCTTTATGTAATATCTGTTACATAAAAGTCGACAGAGAATGGCCTTTTATTGAAACACGCCCGGGTAAAAACACAGTTGACATGGAGTCAGTGCAGGTGTTTCATGGTCTGTCACTGGCTCAGTCGGGGATTGGTTTTACTTTAGAAGAAAAAGTAGAACAATAACCTCAGCTGCCTCTCCGGTGAAGGTCTCATCCGATAAAACGATAAAACTGCCTTCTGCAACTGCAGGCGGTTCAGGTTGAGGCTCAGTGCTGGTTACAGGAATTTCTTATAGTTTAAAGAAAAAAAAAGGTTTGAAGTAAAAAGGTGTGTGCTCATAATTCAATTCAGATGAACTGAACTTCATTGAAAATTGCTCTACGTAAAGAATGGACAGGATATTGACAGAAAACTCGTATCAGGGTTCAATTTCTATTTGTATCTGGATATTTTCAAAGAGATATCAGAGAATGTTATCGATATTAAAGGCTTGGTAGGAGATACCTGAAAAACCAGCAAGAGTCAGAAAAAACAAACACCTGTTGTCTGATCACTGAAGAAAAAGAGACTTGGACAGAAAAGCCAAAAGGTCCAATGACTTTGTTAGGGTCACACACAATGATTGGATAGTGTTTTTAGAGCTCTATAGCTTCTACGGGTGATTTATATTTTTCTTTTGATGCAGGGAAATTTGATTAATTGTTTGCTGTTCTCCTACTGAACCTTTAATACAATCTGATGCTTTCAAGCTGAGCCAGTTTTGTATATTTCTTAAAAATCAACACCTTTCCTCTTGTATTTGTTGGCAACAGGGTGACATGGAGTGTCATAATGTCTCTTAGTAGCTAGCTTGGCCAAAAGTCATATTAAAAATGTTAAATGAACCATGATTAAAGTCTGTTCAAGGGTGTCATCAGAACTGCCTCTTTAAGAGTAATTTTTTCATAAATAACACATATCATAAGGGTTTAAAAAAAAGATTAATTTGTCCAGCCCAGCAGTATATCCCACTTTATCTATCCAGACAGGGAGCAGAGGCATCTCTCATTTCCCAGCTATCCACAATATAAAATGGGATATTTGACTTTCTACCTGAGTATTTTCTACTCCCTCTTCAGTTTGAAGCCTCACTTTAGCTTTAAAATCCTGCTTATTGCCTTTGGCTTGGTTAAGATTAGGCACTAAAAAGCAACCGGTTAGGTTTAGGAACTAAACGTTAGGTGGTTAGGATGAGGAAAGGATGTTTCCTTTAAGGTGACATTTTCAAAACATCTGCATACCAATAGTTCCTGGTGTACTGGGTTACTTGTACAAAACATCCGGAAGGAGAAACACTCAAACACATTACAGCATTACATATAAGTTTAGAAATTATTTGAGATATTTTTTTCCATGATATTGTAAGACTGAGCTGAAGTAGTGACATCACACGGTAAAACCAGAGGTTGCCCACTGACCACCACTTCAAAAAAAAAAAAAAAAAAAAAAAGACCAAGGTTGCTTATTTTAAGAGGATCTGGCAACACTGGTCATGTTTGATGCCTCAGATCTGCTTCTTCTACACCAGTGGTGCGCAAACTGTGGTATGCGTACCACTGGTGGTACGCGGGGGAACGTCATGACTTGTCAATGCATGACAGTGCATTATAAATACAACATTTCAAATGAAATTCAGGTAACAATAAATAACCACAATAAGGAATAAACATCTCTCCTGTGTGTTTAAAGCTAAGCTAATTGAGAAGGCATATATGGCTATATTTTAAAATTGGTCATCATGGTGGTACTCAGAGAGCTCAATAGTTTCTCAGGTGGTACTCTGTATTAAAAGTTTGAGAACTACTGGTCTACACTTTCCTTTTTTTTCCATTTTTAACATCACACTCACCTCTTCGCTTCGAAATTTTCAAACTTTTTGAATCATTTCCAAACTTTTTCTTGTGATCAAATTGAAAATGTTGATTTTTTCTTTTTTTTTTCCCCACATGGATAAAAATCCAGATATCGGGACTTGTGCAACCTTGCGGCTTGATCCTTAGCAAAGCGCGTATCGCATGGTAATGGAGTTTTATAAATGCAAAGGTAAAATCGTCGAATGCGTTGCCAGTTCCGCTGTGTGAAAACCAGCTCGTGTGAAGTCGAGGAGGTCGCATATATATATATTTTTTCCCGCCACATACTTCAAAGGACAGCTGCAACAAAAGACAGACAGCGAGTTTAAGGCTGCTTCATGATTGAAAGATGGTGCAACGCGCTGAAAGACTGAAATCAGAGTTCGCTAATTTAGCCTGTATTTTTGAAAGTTTTCCATGCTACAAGTACTTAACATTCAATTTGCAGTTCTGTCTGGGAAGGTTTGCCGCGTGTCCTAAAACTTCTGTTTAAATAAATCATTCCTTCAATCCAGCAGATCTTAGCAGTTTCAAGATTTTAAGAGAATTCGTGATGAATTTTCTCCTGTGTATTCATGATGCTGCCAACTCCTGCAGGTCCTCTGTACATCTCCATCAGTCCTTTCAATCATGTATGAACTGCCTTTAGATGTAGAAATGCAGCGTCTCTCTCTCTCTCTTTTATTGCTGCACAGGAAGCATTTTCTTTCCACAACAGCTGATATTATGCTCATAGCTGCACACATTCAGAAAGACTTATTACCCAATAGAAGTTCACCGTGGTGCCACCGGACCAGTCAGAACCTCCGGTGGGAGCGTCAGGGGGTTAATTAAAAGACAAAAGGTCAACCCCAGAGAAGTTACGAAAGGACGTTTTCTTGCCTGCATTTTTTCCCAAATAGTCTGAGGATTTCACGTTACAATTAACGGCACAAAATCCGGCGTCTGAGCTAATACCCGAGGGTTAAATTTAACTTCCTCAAAAACACATACCGAACATGTGCCGCTTGCTTTTACATTTGTTTCCCTACAGAAAGCAACAGGGCCGAGCACGCCAAAAATCCCATTTGTTTCCATTCGCATCAACCTGACATATGTAAATGTGTGTGTGTGTGGTTTTAGCTGTTGACCGATGTCAGATCTCGTAGTCTCTTTGCACCGAAACTGCACCCCCACATCAGTCATGAAAACACAGAGCAGCAGCCCCACCCCCACCCACACATACAAAAAAAAAAAAGAAATCCCAGTTTAACCCCTCCTTATGCCATCTCCAGCCATCTGAAACGGTCATGCCGGGTGCGCTTTGCCACACAAACAAACTTTCGAGACAAATATGCGGAGACGCGCATTCAATTACCGGATCACCTTGGTCCGGTTGCCAGGCAACATTAGAGCGGGAACTGCTGAATCCATTTCTTTCAGCCTCCTGCGATTTGTTCTGCGTTGTTTATGTACATTAGTCTGAAAGAAAAATAAGGTGGTGAGGAGATTTACAGCCGGGCGGGCACGCTGGTGCGAGACTGCTGCTGTCGAATGCATGTGTAGTCAAATCACACGTAACACAACACACACTCTGACTTATTTTCGCTTATATTCCTTTCTTATTCCACTGATGGTATTTTTGGCTTAATTTCTCCTTTTTCACCTGTGATACTGTTTGCAGTGGTATCTCAGCATTTATGAGACGCCACGTGTCCACCGGCTTGATGAAGACAGGCTCACTCCGTCACCCTCAGACTCATCCGTCACCACAGGACAGCCGACAAACACGCGTGTACAGCTGCGAGTCCAAAGGTTAACAATCCCGGCGCGCCGTGTGTGTTTTAGCTCTAAGTGGCAGCGCCGTGTGTGATGAATGTGGCGCTCCCCGCGGCGGACCCCGTCATGCTTTGTTCACGCTCCACTTGGTTGCCGTCCCAGATGCATGGGAATTTGTCTTTCGTCTCAGATTTGGGATAACTTTATTTGTCCAGACTTAACAAATGGGCCGGGGGTTTGTCTCAGGGACGTTGTTGCAGCGACATTGCAGTAGATTAGATTACAGTGACAGTCTGCGCTGTTACCCATGGCAGCAGCCCTGAAGATCTCTCTCTTTTTTTTTTTTTTTTTTTGCTGTTTTTTGGTGTTTATTTTAACTCTGGCTGGTCTCAAGCCCTTTTAAAACATTTTTCTTGTTTCTGTGGCATGTTTATCTCACTTTAGTCTTCAACAGAAATGGTGTTATCAAATCTCTGCGGCTGAACCTTTGAACTCTTAAAACTTAGATCTGTTGCATTATTAATGCACTTTTCAGTTTTTCTTTAAATCAAACAGTTCGGGCCGCCCTGGTAGCGCGGTGGTTGACCCTTCGTCTTCCCCGTTCTCTCTCTGCCCCCCCTTTCTGTCTCTCTCCACTATAAATAAAAGCCAATAGTGCGAAAAAATAACAAAAAATTCAACTGTTTGATCTGTTCATAATGTAATCTAATCTAATCTTTTTTTAAGACAGTATATATAGCAATTAGGCACATCACGATTTTTGAAAAAAATTTTTAAAAAGATTTAAATTGATTTTTTAAAATACGATTCGAGTTATAAATCGTTATGTGGTCTCCAGTAGGGATGTTCCTGGCGACTAATTTCCCTGTCGACTAAACGACAATTTTAATTAAGACTGGTCGACTAGTCTAAAAAAAAGGAAAACACTCAGAAAACAGTGAAAATTTAGCACAATTTATTGAAACATCGAAACAGAATTTGAAACATTGTCCCAAAAAATATTGTGTGTAACAAGAGTTCTTTAAGCCTTTAATCACAATGTTCAACAACCATGTCGGATTTCTCAGACCGGACGGGAGAACACCGTCTCCGGGTAAACAATGTCAAATCGGCCTGAGTGTGGCTAGCACCGCTAGCATCAGCAGCCGTGGTGGTTGCGCATTGCTCCAGTCGAGTGATTGTATGCCAGTTGTTTCTGACACAGTCTACATACTACCTTGTTTTCATTTTCTAGATTAAAGTACCACCAAACCGCGCTGGTTTTGCGAGAGGCCATCTTCCCACGGTGCCGTTTTAAAACTCCAGTCTACTCGAGCGTTGCCGCGGAGAGGGGGACTGCTGTCTGACGGCTCTGTAGCCCCGACTAGTGGCGGGCGGCTGTATGACAGTTAAGCGGCCTTGTACATGAATAAAACACAAATTGGTTTAAATGACTAATATTTCTGGTGCCGACTAGTAAGTGAGCGGACGTTTAATCGTTTAGACGACTAATTGCGCGCATCCCTAGTCTCCAGCCCTCTGTGATGTCACCCACTGCTTTGGATGTCAGTCTATTTGAAGCCTAACTTTTCGTTGCGCCGCTCACCATGTTGGCCGGAGGTAACTCCACCCAAGTCTAGCTAATATATACAAAAATGGGGAAAATATGCAAAACAATTAAGCCTGGAAGCTGGTTTAAACATGCCCACCTTAGCTTAGTTACCATAAACTAGCTATTTTAGCTTGACGTAGCTGCTGTTAATCTAGGAAGCTAACTCAGTTTAGTTTACATTAATTTTCATCAGATTTGCAGCCGAGTGTGAAGCGGCAGGGATGATAATCAGCAGATCCAAATCTGAGACCATGATTCTCAGTCAGAAAAGGGTAGAAAGTCCGGTCGATCTTTGTTCCAACCCTCACCTGTAGCCCTCACAGAGCCACACCTGTGGCCTGTGACCAAGAAGTCACTTGTTTTACTTGATTAGTTGACAGTGTGATGAAAGGACTCATAATATCAGCATGCATCAGTCTGTTATATTATTTCATTCATGCAGTCAGACTATTATGTAGCCGGTTGTAAAACTGCAGGTTAAATGGAGTAAAGTTGCATCATATCACAATGTGTGTTAGATCATTTAAACCTGTTTAAACAGCTTTAACCTGACAGTTGCTGCTGTCGGTACTCGCTTGGTCATTTCCAGATTAAGAACAACAAAACTGACCATGAAATGTAATAAAAAAGCTGTAAAAGGGTGACTCTGAGCGACGGACAGACAATTTAGCGTTACCATAGTGACTCATACACATTTTCCTACCTCTGCTCAGACAGAGAAACACCAGTTGGTTCTGGTGTTAGACAGTATGTGAACGAGACAGCGGCCATTTACAGAAGATGGTTCTCATTTTCCTCCTGATCGGCCAGAAAACCTGACCGTTGCTGCTTCTGTGAGGTCTGCATGTGCAGCGTTGGTCTCCTCCTCTTGCATCATCAGCTGTGAGTTTGTTTTTCACTGTGTGAGAGCATTAGGAAAGTGTGAAATACTCTGCTTAACGCATGAGAGCCGTCAACCCTGGATGAATACAAGTAATACACCGGCTATGCAGATTTAATATCGGCCAAAATGATTAATGGGATTACATTACGTCCGTTTTTGGATGTCTGGGTGAGATAATACAGAATGGCGAATTTAAAATTTAAAAAAGGAGGCCAGAGCAGAGTTCAAAGCAAAATTTGCTGTCCTTCACCAAGCTGAGAGGAGGCGAGATGTCTCCCTGTAACAGCATGCAGACCCCCAACTTTACGACTGTCATTTATTTCTTTATGTCTGTTTAATTACCCATTTAATTCTTTTTCTATTCAACAATTTGTACAGCAACAAATTAGCAGTAAATTTCCCTTAAATTCAGACCAACATTCACATGATGTCACAACAAGCCTTCTGCCATTTTGCAGGTCAAGTGATTCATTCATAAATGCTGCACATCGCGCTACTTACATTCTGCTCTAAACTGAGCTTTTTAAGGCTGAAACTGTCATTAAATTCACTAAAATGCTACGTACACGTGTTGTTCATGACTGCAAGAACAGGTCGGATCCATCAGTGAAACGAGGTTTCTACAGACTCCCTAAAATCGGAGTACATGAAGGGTCAAAGACCGGAGAACTCATCGGTAAGAAACATGGATCACGTGAGTAAATTGCGAAGACTTTGTTCCTACAGGTTATTTTAAAGTGTGTTCGGACCATTTCACTGAAGGTTGGACTAATTATTTCTGTGTCTATAATTTTGGTTCTCGATTTAATGTTTCTCAGATAAAATCAGGAAAGATTACCAAAGACAGACATTGCTACCTAGCCTAGCCTACAGTAGTTTTTAAATTAAGTGAGTGTTTTTAAATTATTTGAAAATAAAGGGATCACATTTGGAAACTTGAAGGTAGAGATTGGTAAAATTACGACGACTGCCATAGACGGACATCACTCATTTCTTCTTGTACGATCGATGAGAGCGATTCTACTCACGATGAAAGATGTATTAAGGAAACATGTTTGGTGAAATTTAGAAACAATGGTCAGATCATGAACTTAATTTCAAGAAACCTTTCCTGGACCCACGACATGCCCTACAGATCCTTCATCCAGCTGAACACTAACTGATCGTAAGCCTCCAGAGACTTGTAGTTCTTCAGTTCCTCCAAAGTTTAGGCACTTTTGTGAAATATATAATTATACAACACGTTGAAGTCCTTTGGATCCTGTATCCAATCCTTTTTAGCCATCTGTACTGGTCGATTCTTTGCATGGGGAGATTTAGACTTTCCATTAGCATTTCCGTGTTCTTCTGCTTTTTTCTTTTGCCTTCTGCTGCGGTTTTACTGTTCTTCTCTGATTATCTTTGTCCATTTCTGACAACTAATGTTAGTAACTTGTGACCACACAACTACACTAGAATGAATGACAAACCGACACTGTACTGTGAAGCTTAACACAAAAAATGACGATGTTGAGTCAAAGTCCCCGAATATGTGACATCAGTGAAAACTATCCATTGTTTTAATATCCATGTGAAATGTTACCACAAACCAAAGATCTCACTTCATCCCAAGACTAAAAAAGTGGGAGGAATTTCAAATTTCTATATACAATTATGTGACTATATGTGGATATTAAATTACACGTATGTGGTAGTCAGTGAAGCCTTTTCTGTATTCTTTGTAAATACCAAAGAATACCAAAACTGATCGCGACACCTTACAAAGTTCTCTACTGGGATATGATCCTGGTGAACTGTTGAATAAGGATATATTTTTTATTATTCAAAAGGTGTATGAATTTATAATAATTGTAACTCATAACATTAGCCACTTAATACAGTACAAACCCAATGACAGAGGAGCATACGGTTCAATTAGATAAAGGTCAAAGCCAAGTCAAAGATTCTCTAACAGCATAATTATTAGAGACGGGGACAAATGTCAAAGCTCTCATTAAGTCCTTTTGGTGCCAGTGTGCCCAGTGTTTAAATTCAAATAGCCTCCCTTCTGAGTAGACGGAAACCCCACCACAGCAGCACTTAACCTCTTCATTACCATAAAATCACACTGCTGTCAACAACTGAACTGCAGCGAAAGCTGCTGTTCAACAGCTCGTCTCCGAACCTTCAGTCCTGAAGACAGACATCAGTCACAGCTCTGCTACGGAGCCTAAACGCATCCCCTTTTCATCCCTTACTCTCGAAAGAAGCGGCCGTCTAAACCACAGAGATTATCGGTAGTGGTTTTAAGATGCAGCCCATGAGGGGGACGAAGCAAGTTAGATAAAGGAGAAAACAATGTCCCCTTTACTGCACATTAGATGTGGGTAACTGTAATTTGTGCGGAGGATTCCACCCACTCCTGAGGCTGCAGATGAACTCTTCTTTCACTCATCTTAGTTATTTTCAGAAGATAAAATAATCCAAATTGATACAAAACACATTTGTACAAATACACTGTATTTAGATATGCAAAGACAATGTCTGCTAACAGAACCAACAAGCATACTAATTGTTTTTGCTCCCTGCTTTGTGTTGGTCAGTTCTGACAAAAATAAAAACCCTGCTTGATTATTTTATGTTATTTTTACTCTATAATTTAGTTTACTCTTTGTTTTTGCTGCCTCCCTTGACAGGAGATAAGAAATGAAGGAAATGTGAAAATTTTCTGAAAGTTCTGTTATCTTTTTATTATGACTATACACAACCAAGTTATTTTCATCTGACCCGGCACTGGACTCTATGAATTCTCTTTTTTGGTACGTTAACTTTTTCTTTCATTTGAAGGTGAGCTTTGAATACAAATAAAGTATTTTTTAATTACTTCAGGAGCACTTCAAATATTTTCTTTTCTTGTAAAGAAAACTCTTATGTATTTGATTTGATCTCATGGGGTTCTTAACATTTGTTGAACACTGATTTTGATTTTCTCACGATAAACAATAAAGATCAATTTCTATAAATATGTCATTGGAATTCTACCTTAAAATGTATATAATAGCTGCAGCCCAACTAGGAACATGTGTAAGAGGGCAGGACTCACATTCATCCGGCACTTTGCGAGGCATCTCTCCTGTGGCTTCCTCCAGTTGTTCCAGTAGCAGATCACGGTTCACCTCAGTCACTGTTGATCTGTTCCTCGCCAGATTGAAGGGAACACAACCTGGAATTTCTTGGGAGGTTGAGCTTATCAATATTCATCCCCATTTTGTCCTCACCCACACGCTAAAAATCGGTTCTTTCCAACTCAGTGGAAGTTCCCGTAGTTACTTCAAAACCAGAAGTTTACCTGACACGAAAAAGCTCAGTGGGACTACGTGGAACAATACGAAGCCAGTCGTGTAAATACCGTAGATGGCAATCTTGACTTTTGTGTTGCTTTACAGTTTCCCAGGTTCTGAGAGCTGTGACCCTACAGAGCACAAAGTCTAAAAGACCGCCTTCAACTCAACTACCATTGAAGTACAGCACTTACGTGTCCTTGACAGAGGTGTGTTTAACTGTGGGCACTCAAGCACTTTCTGCTGTCTTGTCCGGTGAATTACCATTAAGTCTTTTAAATTGTCACAGTGGATCCAGTCTTATAGAATACTTGATTTCTCCAGGTCTTGGTTGGCCTTAAAGGATCAGAAGATGAAGCTTAGCTAAGCTCCAGCGAGAAGTTACCTTCACCCGCTGTGAAAAGCTGCTACATTTTCAGTTCAGTTCAATTCAGATTTATTTATATAGCATCTTTTACAATGCAAATTGTCTCCAGAGACCCAGAGCAAGGCCACCGAGAAAATATCATTAACTAAAATTATATTATTAAATCCTAATCAAAGAAAAATGGCAAGTTAAAAAAAAAAAAACTCCCCTAGCTACATTTGCCAACAATTGCCATCCTATTGTTGGCAAATGTAGCTAGGGGAGTTTTTTTTTTGTTTGTTTTTTCTTTTTTAAACTTGCCATTTTTCTTTGATTAGGATTTAATAATATAATTTTAGTTAATGATATTTCCTCTGTAGCTTGTCAGCTGCCAGCCGACTCACTCTCCAGATTGGCCTCGACCCTTCTAGATTAGTCAATCTGACCACCATGGTTAGTTAGCCAAATGCTGGGTAGTCGAGAGTCCTGGAGGAGCTTATTCTTCTCCTTTTTTTTTTTTGTGACTGTGGTTTGTCGGGCAAGTTCTTATAAGTTAAACCTTAAGTCCTTTAACTTTCTGGGGTCTTGGGTATAATTAGCCGTTTTGACTACTTTTGACTCTACCTTTATATTTCACCTTAAAAACTGTGTACCTTGCTTTGTTCAGTATCATTTTTACATACTGTATTAACACACTGGACAAAACATCACACTCAAAACATAAAATTCAAGCAGGAGCTAATTAGACTTTTATACAGTAAACAAGTTTAACAAACCATTTTTGTAACTTAGAATGTAAATACTCATTGTAAATTTAAAAATCTTCATATTTAGCAAACAACAAAGTTAGATATATAGACTATTTCCATTTTTTTAAAAAGCAGCCAATGCCTCAGGCATGTTTCTGTACAACTATTCACAAAAGAAAAATCAGGCCACACTGGCAAATTATTTATTATACATTTATAGTTGCCTCATTGTTTTTGACAACAAAGCAAACAGAAAAATGGCTGTACAACACACTAACTGTACTCTCCGAACACACTAAATGTCACAGCTCTGTATTTATATTCTATCTCTGTCTCTATTTCACCAGTTAGTCCCCACAACTTTCTCTCTTCCTCAGCAACCAAATGATGAACTTTGTGATATCGTTTTTTGTTTGGGTAATGTGGTGCATTTTTTGTCCTGCTAATAGAAAAAAGAAATTTCCTGTTGGTGATGTCTTGTCCAATAGAAAAAGGAAATAGGATTTATTTTTATATGTTTTCAGCCTGCAGAGCACCTTCCTCAGAATAGCTTATGTTTTAGCATTTCTGCCTGCACTGAAAGGGCACCATTTGTGACGACAATATACCGGACAACCATAAACTAAACGTAAATTGATTAAGTCTGGTTTTCTTGCCCTAATAAAATACAAGAACTGATATATAGTTTGAAGTCCACGCTTTCAACACATGTTTAAAGCGAGACTCAGTGAGGTTGCATCTACCACTACGTCATCTTAAAATGTTAATACGATTTCACAAGGTCAAGTAAAACAGCATATTGTTTTGGTATATTATTGGACAAATACATCCAAGAGGACAATATTCAGTATTTATCTGTATATGTTTCAATTTACGTTTGAAAAAAACAAAACTGATTGGCACCTCTAAATACTAAAGGCTTCTTCCCTTCATTGGTCCTCTCTCTCAGAAAGCCTCTGAGAGCTCCAGTTAAGAGTACGAATCGTGTGCTGTAGGCCAGAGTGACTCTGCCATCATGTTAACAGATCACAAGAACAGGCTTTGGGTTGGTCCTGAAAGTTCTGGGGGTGAAAGACAGCCAGCTGTTGGGAGTCGGGTGGCAGCCCCCACACCAAGCAAGTCCAGGCTAAAAGGCTCCGGGCCACAGTTGCAGTCCAACCGCTGCTAAGCTAGCGAGCGATGGCCGTGGTAGCACTGACAGCTCAGCAGTCATATTTTGGTTCTGTAACTGGATCTGTTGGAGCTGCAGCATTCAGGAGCAGCTAAAGAAATGTCAATATGGCAGATAATGCCGTCACGACACAACAATACCTCCCTACCCGCTATATAGCATGGACACGATGGAGACCAGAACCCGAGATCGCTCCTCAGGACCCTATTTGATTATTTTTGATTATTTTTAATAAGTGTCATCTAGTTCTCATGGTCTTCTGTCGCTACTAAATAGCAAAAACCACCCAGAGTAACTTTGGACTCCTGTCCCGGTTGTATCTTGCGGCAGTATGTCAAATATCAATAACAATGGTGAACAATGACTACAACGCAAATCTAGCTGAGTTATGGCTACATCAGTCTGAGTGTGTGAATCTGAGAAAAAGTTTGTGTGCAGAGTTGTTTTTCAGTAATTTTAAAAGATTAAAGTACAAAGAGCTCATGTAGCTGTTTGTATTTTGTAGCTGGTCATATCCATAACATTTTATGTCTTTTGTCATGATCTGATTGCTTCATGTTAATTTTACAAGAAGCACCCATGAAAATTGAATATTTCCATTTTTGTGCTTGTGAACAATAAATTGTGCCACATGAAGTACACTCATGGGCTTCTCAGGAACATAACTGGTAAGTTACATAAGTCTGTAATTTCAGTGAAGTCTGACAACTGGCTTCCCAGGACAATAATAAAATAATTCAGTAAATCAGTGAGGCTCATACAAAAGGTCCCAAAGGAAATGGCAGATGATGCTCCATCACTCTGGATCCCCATGGAAACACCAAGGAGAGCTGCGGCAAGGCTTCAACTCTGACAGAACTTTGAAGCTGTAAATCCTAACCACAGACTGTATTCAAAGAATGAGACAAACCTTGTTGGTTCGTTCTCGAAATCATTGCATTTGACAGGTTTCTCTATAGCCCCTTCGCATTAGTGGTAGTATGAGAACCGGCTGTGCAAAAACTTTTATTCCCCATCTGCATCCACAGAGTACCTAAAGAGTGCATTTGAAGTTTTTTTTTTTTTTTTTTTTTTTGGAGACTCTGCTGACTCTGCACAACCCTGGTCGATCCAAAAAACTGAACAAATGGGCAGAATAAACAAGCCTGCTAACTGGTTGGAAGACACCCACCTTTCCTCAGTCACCACAAGCTAGCTATTTTAGCCTTAGCTTCACCAGCATTACCTTGCATTCATTTAGATCAAATCCGTCACTATTGACACCTGAAACAACTAAAATGTAGAGACAGTGAACTTTTTTTGAACCAGGCTGTAAGCATGTTTATTTCTAAGAAGGTAATTTTAACGTGGGGGGCCAGAGGAAATCAACTTACTTTTGTAGCCAGCCAGCCCCTAGTGGTCATGTGATGAACTGTCCTGGATTCAGCTTTGAAAACCAGATGTTACTCCTTGATCATGACTAACTGTTGTGAAAGAAAATGCTGAAGCCCCGGGCTAGACTGATGGATTTTAGCTTTACTATACATGTCAAACGTTCACATCTCATGGGTCCTTTTTTTCATCTTCTATCGACACTGAGAAGATGTGGTCAACATCTAGGCAGAGCATCTTGGGAAGGGAGCACGTCTGGGCAGACCATCAAAAAGCAGAGCTTGGACCAGCTTTATGGAAATGAAGGTATCCAATTCAAGGGCATCTGCAAAATCAAAGCAGGCACCACTCTCTAAATCAGGGGTGGGAAAATCCAGTCCTTGAGGCCCGGTGTCCTGCAGGTCTTAGATGTTTCCCTGCTTCAGCACACCTGATTTAAATGAATGGTTGAATGCTTGTCATCAAGGCCGTTAATGAGCCTTTGATTTGAATCAGTTGTGCTGTGGTAGGAAAACATCTAAGACATGCAGGATAGTGGCCCTCCAGGACTGGGATTGCCCATCCCCGCTCCAAATCATTGCATCTGATAGGTTTCTCTTTAGCCCCTTTGCATAAGTGCTAGAATCGGAACAGGCTGTGCAAAAACTTCATTCCCTATCTGCATTAATATCTATGAAAGAGAAGCTGATGGTAGCCATGGCAGGTTTCCTGCTTCTGCATGATCCCTCGCTGCCTGCCCATTAAGACATTGAAGACCTGGAGGAATGTGGCGGAGGTATTTTCATTTGTCAGTGTTATCTGGTTAAATTTGTTACATATAGGTATGCATGATAACAAAATAAGGTTTTACTAATCCTGAAATTATGAAGTGCACGCGTCCAGTGGCAGTGGTACAAAGGACATGCAGCCTAAGAGTCAGATTTGCATGCTGGTGGTCAGTATGTGGATTGTAGGTCTTGCACTTTTGCTCCAAATTGAAAGAAAGAGAGAACATGTAATACCAAGGCTCTGAATATCATCTAGTTTTGCTCAGAAGATTAAATATTCTATTACAGAGCCTTTGCTTTTTTTCCCCTCCAACTTCAGTTGAATTGGTCAAGGAAGAGACAAAGAGCAGTCGGAGATTGCAAGAGAACTGAAAGGAGGGAGGACGAGAGAGGAGAAATGTTTCAAAAGATGAGAATTAATTCCTCCGATTTATTCAGCTCATATCGCTTCTATCTGGGCTTCTACTCTGTCTCCAGAAAGAGAGGAGGAGGAGGAGGAGTGAGAAGAGGCAGACAAAGAACACTGATAAAACTGGGATCAGATGAATCGGGGAGGAAGCTTATCGGCGTGACACATACCTGGGACCCTCTCTTCTGAAATGAAAGCTGTTGCAGGCCAATGGCCACTCAGAGGTCAGAGGTCAGTATGTTACCACCACTCACCCGGCAGATGAACCAAAGCTCACTTCAGACTCACTGCTGTTCAGGTCCGGAGCTGTTTTGTTCTCTTGTATTCACCAGAGCAGAAAATCAGCTGTCTTTGCAGCAGATGTTACAATATCAGCAGTGTCTGGTTTCATAAAAAACGCAGAAGCCAACACAAAACACAACATTCAATTTTATTCCCAATATAGGGCTGAGAAATAATCTGCGCCAGGCTCGGTGGCTGAAACTTCAAATTACTTGGATGAATGATTGTAGCATGTCGAAGCCTATTTTTGGAGAACGGGAGGGAAAGGAAATGCTTAATGATTTATTTATCCTCATACATTGTAGACAATTTCAGATCCATTTGTGTTGAGTGTAGTTACATTTGCAGGCCTAGAACTAATTTCAGAAAACCTAACTTGAATCAATTGCATTTGATTAGAAACGCCTGCCTGCTACTTTTTTTATTTTTTATTTTTGTGGCTCTAGTGGCCTTTTTTTTTTTTTTTTTTTTTTCAGTGGGAGAGACAGGAAGGTGAGGAAGACATGAAGACATGCAGCAAAGGGTTGCAGACTGGGAGTCGAACCTCCGACCGCTGCGTACATGGGCCTTCCTGCTTAAACCACCAAGCTACCCAACCTGCTACTCTTTAAGTTTGATCCTTGCTCCTTGTCCCAAATTTGATTACTTGTATTGTCTTTGGCTTTGTTTTTCCAGAAAGTTAACACAGCAGGAAAGACACTTTTCTGAGATTAAACTCAAATCAAGTATGAAACCTCTCATTATCAACACTGTTTGATGTCAAAGAAACTGGACACAGGTGGGGGTCAAGCAAAGGTTAACTTTTGACTTTATGCTGCGTAGCTACGGACAGCAGAGCCTATACAGTCAGAACAGAAAGTATCACAAAAACAAGAAATGCAGCTTGGTGGTTCTAAACTGGCTAGAAGCCAGTTGAAGGTATCTCTCAGAGAGCCATTTGATTTTTTTTAAGTTAGAAAAAGTAGTTAGAAAAGTAGCACTTACCTCCTGGATCAATGGAGAGAAATATACTTAAAGTACCTCCAGGAAAAACAGCAAAATCCTGCTCTGCTGCTAAACTCTGGACAAAGCAGTCAGACACCAAACAAGGTTCTCCTAGTTAGTTTTAACTCCAAACAATAGACACAACTACTTTTTTCTTCTTAACTCATGTGTTTTTCTTCTTAAAGTGGCACAAATAAAAGTTTGAACATTTTTAGCTCAGGGGGTCCCCCTATAGGCATGGAGGATACATTGTTTTTACAACACTGTCAGTGATTTCTTGAATGGTCTCTTGTTCAATCACTTCTTTGGTTTCTTCTCTGCTATCATTTTTTTTCCTGAATCTCTTAAGACCTGCTTAGACCTGGTATTAACATCCATCCTCAGTAATCTAATCACAAGGGGGCAGTTCTAAGCACATCTGTCCACACTCAGCATGAATGTGTCTCAAACATTATTCCTGCTGGCAGACAATCCACTGTTGTTTTTTGCTTTTTTAATCAGCCGGTGGCAGTAATGGACTAAATCACACTGAGTTGTCCAGAAAAGGCAAAACACCTGATCCTCTGAGGATAAAAGCAACAGGAGACAGCAAGAGCTGGATAGCATTTCCAAAAGATTAAATTTTCCTTCAAATAAAATGGAAATTGACATTTCACCATTTAAAATAAAAACGCTCTCATTTTAATTTGTAGTTTAAGATAAATATCTTTTTTAACAGGTCAGTTTTTTTCCTAACCTGTGTGATAAATTATACATGATTTATTTTCTGGTAACTAGTTGACATAAATCTTTAGTCAAGACTTCCCAGAAACCCAGAATGGTCTGACAAGCCAACTTAATCTTGCAGAAACAAGAAACAATTAAAAAAAAAAAAAAAAAAAAAAAACAGTATCTGTTTTCAGATGGGGGCAACAATTGAATTTTAATAAATTTGACCCTTGTTGTCATATTCTATGCTGTAAAATATTTGAACTGCCCCTATGGGCATAGCTTGTGCTAAATTAATAACCAGCTTTGCCGAATGATGTGTTAGCATACTACCCCTGTTAGTAAATTATACTTCCACGTCTGTTACACAAGAATACAGTGACCAAACATGAATATCGTTATGTTTGGTTACACAAACCACCTCGACTGGGTTTGGTCGTAAGGGTCTAAGGATGGAACTTAGCTTAGCTTAGCCGTGCTAACAGCAGCAGTCATTTCATGGAGCCAGAGTTTGTTAGAAATTTGCAGCCACAAAGCCATTTATTGAACTAAACTTTACTTAAAGCAAAGATGGCACGCTCCTTCCTTTAGCTGTTTTGTTTTTCTCCTGTCAAGTACAGAAGGAAATCAAGAATCAACTGTGGTGTCGTCAACGTTTCCAGTGACAGCCATTTCATCTTCAAACCTCAAGAAAATGTTCCAGAAATTCTGATTATCTGATACGGTGGTGAAGACTTTTTATTTTCTGTATTGTGGTGGTTGTTATTGTGGCATGAGGAGTGTTGTTGGAATTTTGTGGTTTTTAAGACAACTAAGCATGTTTTATTCAAGCTCACAAACATGATTGTGTTGACTGGCAAAACACCAAATCTGAAAACAGAGCACATATGCTTCCTGTGGCCCCCGGCTCAGTTTCTGCTGCTTCCCATGATGGAAGATGACAGTCTGGATGATGGGATGGATATAAGAGGGAAGGGATGGAGGGGACTGACAGATGTCAAGGTAGGAGTGAGATTGAATTAAGTACACACTGACATTGTTTTTTTATGAACTGTGGATGCATGACTGATTCTATTATCTTCTTTTAGCAGGGATTTTTAAGGAAAAATAGAAAGGACAAAGGAAACAGAAACTACCTAAGGAACATAGCTGTTTTTAGCTGTGTTAAAAAGGGGCCAAAAACAAAAATCATGAAAAACAAAACCAAATTTTTTTGTTTTTTGTTTTTTTTTTTAATAACTGCTTGTATATATATTAATGGTTAATGCCATAATTTTGCAGAACCTCTTTGTTAATTAAGATATATAATATATATTGGTCCGTGGAAGTGAAAGTTTCCTTCACCTGCCCTCTAACAGACTGATCTGAATTTTATATTAACACTTAAAAATCCCCTAAACACAAACACTAAAGTTGCCAACAATGAAATCACAACAGGACAGGACTGACAAAGACACAAGACAGTGATGGTGTGGTGTCATCTATGTGGTATGTATGCGTGTAGAGTTCATGTGGTGCATGTAGATGAATGTGTGGTGGCTTGTGTTGTTATGTTTTTACGTTTTATAATGTGTGTAATCACTTCCATTTTTTTTAAATGAGAAACTGAAAGCCAAAGATGGACCACTACTGTTTTTTTCACCAAAAATGAGACAAAAGAGTGTCCCACTCATGTGATGTGTGATGCAGTGGCGTACAGTGATGTGTTGCTGTCACAACATTATTCAGAAGCTACACCTGGATGGGTGGAGAGCTCATTCATACTTCCTAAAAATAATAAAATGTTCCATTATAAGACAATTGAAACTGATGTTTTATGATATTAAAGTTATTTTTTTCTGCTTTAAACTTCAGACTATTCTCAGGCTCCTGCTTGACAGTGACATGCACCCCCTTCAAAGGGGGCTCAGGTGTTGAAAGGATCTATGCTCCATCCAGGAACTTGCAATGTACTGCATGGCGACAGAATTAACTTTGTGAGTGCACTTTCGAACATAGCCATAATTCTTTTTAAAGAAACACAGAGGAGGTTTTTTTCAGTTTTAAGCTCAGAGGGTCTCAAAAATGGAGGTTAAGGGTGCATTCACACCAGCCCCATTCGGTTCACTTTAAAAAGACCAGAGTTCATTTGTGCAGAAAGCGGACAACAACACAGGGCATTGTGGGTAATGCCCTGCATTGTGGGTACAAGTCTAAATGCAAACGTGCATGTAGTGTAGCACAAAAGTTGAGAGAAATGGCTTGCGGTTAGACATGGGGTGAGGATGAAGTAAAAGCTCTGAAGCATTTTATGTAAATGTACATAGTATATAAAATAACATGAAAAACCCCACCACAGCTGTAATTTGATGTAAGTCCCTGTTTAGTTTATGTGACAGAAACAGAAGTTGTCCTGCATTAACCCAAAACATGAGCAACGTTTCTTGTTCATTGATTGTCTTGGCTTCTCCTTCAGTAATTCTTGCTGCAGCGCCACCACAGGTGTGGAGGGGAATATGTTTGCCACTAATCAATATGGGACACCGCAAGAGCTTGATGATGCTTTTCAAAAAATAATCAAATATTCCCTCAAATCAAATGGAAATTGAGTTTATAACATGAAAAAAAAAATTCCTTGGTGTCATTTTAATGGACTTAAACTTAAACTGACAAATTTTTTATCTTTCCCTTCATAAGCCAAATGGACATCACAATGACCACATCCTTCCAACCCAACTCTATATCCTAAATGTATTTCTTTTGTTTTATTGTCCATTAGAGTGTGTTCACATCATGTTTCAGTCTTTGTTGCTGGAACAAGCCACATTAAGAAGTAAACGTCACGTTAAATACAGAACTTTGACCCAGAAGTCTGGGGTTTACATCCTGCCAGGTACATTGTAGCTCCAGACCAACCTGTTTTAAGCCTGGTTGGCTTTGATCAAGAAAACATAATCTCTCTGGACAGGTGGGTCCATATTTCATGCTTTTGGGCAGTATTTTGATGAGAATGAATAAAAATAAACCCACTCCCTCGGAAGCTGACCTGTCACAGCTGTGGGTGTCTTTGTTTTTGAGACTAGCATAGCAGAACAACAAAACAGGCCTCATCACCATAACACTAAATCACTTCAGAGATGCACATGCATTGTAACAGTGCTCATTTTCTGGTTTGGAACTGGGTCCGCTGCTCAGCTCCACCACATAAAACCAATACTCCCCAATATATGATCCTTATTTGGCACTTAAAAAGCACTCACGGGGATTTGATGTACCTCTGTGGCTAGTTTGTCTTTCATAGAGGAACTGAACAGCCCTGAAATTCTGCAACTATACAGTAAAATAGAAAAGAAGTCACTGAGGATGGGGCCTCGACATGCTGAGCATTAATATTTTATGTCCTCGGCCTCCATTTGTTTCTCTTACCCAGTTTTTCTCAAATATAATAAACTTCAGGGATGTTTCAAAAGACAAAAGAAAAGAAGGACTGTGGATTAAGGCACATTATCATCTTTACATTTAGCTTCTGACGTGACGGTCTCACCAGCAGATCTATCAAGTCAACTTTCTGAATAAAAGGAGTCTTATTTTCATGGTAATTTCCTATTAAAATAGGGAATAAAGGCAGTTCAGTCTTCACTCTGAACATTGGCACGGTGACGGCTGCGTCCAACTCACAGCTGAAACATGAGCGTAGCAGTATAAAAAGCATTATCGAGAAGTCTCTTATAAATCCTGAAAGATAGAAAGTAGCTTTAAAGAAAATGTGCACTGGCCCACTTTATTCAAGAAAAAAAAAAGGGACGGGGGCTCTAAGGAGGCTCAGATAGCACCTCCAAACTAATCTGCTTCACATTTTCACAGCATTAGCAAAGCAAAAGAGTGCGTAGGTGTGAAGTGAGTGGACGGAGGTAAGTATTTAATTCACAAGATGATATTTTGTTTAATGCAGCAAACTTTAAAAAAAAAAAAAAAGATAATGGAGAACAAGTTTGAGAAGTCAATGATTTGGCCTTGTGTAGGAGTAATTTGGAGCAGGAACCTTGAACGTGATCATAAAAGCACCTGGTAACAATCATTATAACAAGAAATCATGAGGCAGAATTCCCCAGTGAAACTGTGGACTCATATTTGACTATTTTGAACCTTTACATTTTTTATTCTTTTGTGGTTCATTAGAGACAGCTGTACTTAGTACCTACCTAAAGGACATAATGCTCGAGAACCAGATGTTCTCCTCAGCAACAAAACTAAATGAGCCATGTGAGCTGGACTTAAATCCATCAAATCACAATGAACGTAACTAGCTGAAAACATTCAGTCTGCTCAAAAACAAAAGACAGCAATCTGGACTAATCAATTCAAACTTTAAATTGAATAATCTAGTATTACATAAAGAAATAATGCCTACATAAATGTTATACAAGGTCAAAATAAAACAAGCCAGTCATTACAACTAAATTACACTTACATTTGGGGAATAAACAGACGCTTCCATCCAAAGAGATTTACACCAAAAGGGTAAATCTACATGCGAGTTGCTAGTTTTCACCCCCACATCTGTAAGGAGGGTTCATTTTTATGTACCTCATCAGGTAAACTTATATGAACTAACACATTCATGTACAATTGAGAGCATACCTTTTTTATTTTTTTATTTTAGCTAATGACAGCTAGCTGTCATCACTTTAGCCGTTCTTAGTAGAATTCTAAGTCTTGACTTATGAGCTGTAAATAAATTTTATATTTTTTTCTGATTTTAAAGAGAATGCCTGGAAGGATCCAAGAATGAGGACGATGATTGGATATTGAGGATCGATTGGCAGATTTGATTAGAGTAAATGTAAAGTTGTGTTAGTTCACGCCAAGCTGTGATGCTAACTAAGCCAAGCTAAAGTAGCTAATTTGTGGTAACTGGACAACAGCAACAACCTGAGGAAGCCAGTCACATGGGCAGTTTCTGGTTATGTCGTAGCATAGTTGCTTTTACAGCTGCATGCTGGGTACTAACAGTGACTGTCATACCAGTTTGTAGAACATCGTCAGTATGCACTTTTGATGCCCTAAAATGGCCTAAAGCATGAATTATGATTCTACAGAGTAACTCCTCATGTAGCCTATGTATGGGACCTATGACACAGTAGCCATTTATGCTTGTCAGTGTCTTTTATGTCACTATGTACTTTTTGTACTTTTTCCTGTACTTTTTTGTCAAAAGTAGGGATAGGAGATAACAAGAAGCTGACAATGTTTCCAAAAAGTAAGCCAAAATTCCTTAAAATTTAAGTTTCAATGCAATTTAACATGAAAAAAAATGCCTGAAGGATGCTACTTCTCGTATAAAAATAATTTAGTGTAAGGTTCTATGCAGTGTACACTTCATCACTCACAAACTGTATAATACAAGCTTCTCAAACAAAATGTCTGTATTCGTCGTCTCAGTGAAGAAGACTTTCACTTTCCTGCATTTAGGCTTTGCACAGGAGTTAAGCAGTGTGGGCTGGGGGTCATAAGACAGCTGTCCGATATCATAAACCTAAGTAGCATTGCACCCTCCATCTGCTTTTTTGGCTGACCTTTCCACATTTACAGTCCCACACCTTTGCAGAATATTCATTTTCATACCCTTAACAATGAGCAAGAAGGCTACGTTACTGAACTGGAAAAAAGCACTGAAATAATAAATTAAACTATTGGCTTCATAACACATTCTGCTTAGTGGCCTGTTTGATTAATGTCTTGTATATATATATATCTGGTTACTTTTCCCAGCTTTGCTCCTGAACCTTTCCAGGCCAGTCCAGATCTGGTCACAGTTAACAGCAAAACAAGCTCTATTATTTTGAAAATTAGAATAATTATGCTATTTTTAATTTTTAGCCCTTATTCACAACTCAGCAGTCAAATTCAAAAAAGATGCAAAGTAGCTTAAGTGACAGCTAACAGTTTGACGCCAAAGACTGTCAATTAAAATTAAAATACCACATCCCTAGGAATGTATAAGTTTGTGGCTTTATATAATTTAATTTTTAGTTGTCATAGATTTGAAATCCAACTATGAAGAGCAAAGTGGTTTTCAGTCCCATGCTCTAAATATATTTATTTTTGCTGTGAAGGTTTTAACATTTTAACAAAGGAGACTGACTCACTTTTAGAGCCACCCCCTCCTAGTGGTCGTTTAAGAAACTGCACTTTCTGATTTCTTCAAAGAGGAAAAGCAGAGTTTGCCCCTGTTCAAGACAAACAAATGAAGTTCAAACCAAGCATCAGAACAGGTAAGAAAGTTTGTCGAAAACTGAGTGAAATCTATGCTGTAAAAAAAAAGAAATTTTTTCAGCAAATTAATACAAACTATGTGTAAACAACTATATGTTTACTCCTGGCAATAATCCCAACACTTCCCCTTGGTATCCAGAATAATCCAATGATCCAATAATCCAATTTTTTTTTTTTAATAAGCTTGACTTGCACAGAAAAATTAAAAAAATAATTCCCTTCAGGCTCAAATGGAAAAGAAAAAAGGAAATAAAACCAAACATCTCGTACAAAATGAATAAAGATGTTAAGTCTTTGACCTAATGGAAATCTTAATTACCACTCACTGCCCCAACAGAGGGCTGGCGGTTGTGACCAGCAGCATTCAGAAGTAGTGGTGGTTTCTAATATAGACAAGAACCACGCACACTCACATGCACGCAGCCGTTAAACAATCCCTGACTGTTAATTTGACCCAAGATGGAGTTGAGATAAAGCCAGAGATGTCCATTGGTATTCCGAGTTCAGAATCCAAAGCATCTGGAAAATGTGTTCATTAATAGGCAATGGCATGAAATAAACAAGATCACACAGAAACATGAAAGTGTGAGGGTGAGGAATGCTGAGCAAAAAGACATCTTGAACAATTTCCAGCTGAGCTTTACATGTCTGAGTACAAGTCTGACATGCAAACACTTATTGTTGTTGGCTAAAACGGCATCCATCAGTCTCAAGTGAGCAGTTACTATTATATATATGATATATATATATATATATATATATATATATATATAATATATATATATATATATATATATATATAGATATATATATATATATATATATATATATATATATATATATATATATACACATATATATATATATATATATATATATACACACAGTCATGAATAAAATTATTAGACCACCCTTGTTTTCTTCAGTTTCTTGTTCATTTTAATGCCTGGTACAACTAAAGGTACATTTGTTTGGACAAACATAACGAAAACCACAAAGGTTGCTCATAAGAGTTTTATTTAAGAGCTGATATCTTACCATTTTCCATGGTTTTCTTGATTATAACCTAAATCACTTAAGTTTTTACATCAATAGCTACGGCGTTGTACTGCCAAAAAAACACTGCTTTTATGCATTCAGTGTTTTCTTTTCTGTCTGTTTTAGTCACATGATGACGTTTAGTGGTACCAGGCATTAAAATGAACAAGAAAGTGAAGAAAAAATGGTGTTCTAATAATTTTTTCCATGACTGTATATATAAATAACAGTAATTATAAGGTTTTCCTTGGGGTATGAAATACATAAATAAAGCCTGGTATTTCAGGCTTTTGAACACCTGCTGCTTGCAGACACGAAACATGTTTATGTAGCTGTTAGCAGCACAGCGTGGGAGGGAAAATCTGAAAATTCAAACAGACCTTTAAATACCAGGGAACGTACGTTAGCATCATAGGCTAACATTAACTAAACCAAGCCAAATTAGCTCATTAGCAGTAACTGAGCTATGGTGGGCGTGTTCCACCCTTTCGTAACATGGCGCCCTGGTGTACAAAGTACCTTCAGAAAAAACACATTGGTGACTTTACTGGGGGTTTGTCCAGTTTTTCCTTACACAGTTTACACTCTAAACTGCTCATGAAAGCTACAAGACTTATATGGAACTACACATATCAAAATACACTGAGAACTTGCGTAATATGTCTGGTTGTCTTGCATCTGAATCAAGAGGATGAGACAGAATTTACCTGATACAGTCCTGTGATGACACCAATGGATCTCCCAGTAAGAGTCGTTAGTGATAAGATAGTCCTTTATTGTCCCACAATGGGGAAATTTACAGACTAACGGACCTCCACTTTCCCACATGAACCTCTCTTGTGTTAGGGGTACGCCGAACATGCCAAAAATACTGAACCACAGACTTCTTTCGTTTCCATTTTATTTATTTCTTTACTTTTTAAAATTGGGATTATCTCAATTTTGTAAATTGCCTTGAGAAGATTTTTGTTGTCAGCTGGTGCTGTTCGAATAAAGTGGATGGAACTGAATTGAAAGCAGCTATCAAGTGGCTTTAGGGTAATCAAATGCACGTTGAGGGATTGGATCTCGATTTTTTTTTTTCAATTTTCCAAATTCATCAAAGGATATGTACAAAACAAATAAGGGTGTACATAACACAAGCAAGGATCTGCCACCAAGAAGAAATCACCGTCTTAGACCTTTACTGCCGCTGCCCACCATGCCTCAGATGTTTCTCTGCTTCAGAACATTTGAATCAGATATGTTGTGGTGGGAAAACATCTAAGACATGCAGGGCAGTGGCCCATAGGGACTGGAGTTGAAGAACCCTGGTCTAAACCGTAAAATGTGTCCTGAGGGACCAGATCTGAATCTGTCTTGGCGTCTTCAGAACTTGCAGTAGTGCTGGTCTCTTGTGATTGAGATTCCCTTGGATGCATTTTGATGCCAGGTCTTGAAGGGGTCAAAGACAATGGCTTTGGCTTTTTACTGTGAGTGTGTATGAAAACCTAAGATGGAAACAGACCATGCAGAGGGAGAGATTTGTAGCCTGATGGTTATATTCTAGGTCCTCTTAACAATAGCAATGACACTACTCTTTTTTTCTTTTGTAACCTGTGGTTCAGATAAACAAAAAGATTCGGCACGGCCAAGCCAACCTCTTTCTGTTGGGAAAGGTTTTTTTTTTCCCTGCTGATAGGAGGCAGTAATTACAAATATAATCACAAATCACAACATGTCAAACCAGACCTTGAGCAAAGGCCAGGAAGAGTTCAGGAGAAAAAAACCCTGCCATTTAAAAACCCATGTGAAAAAAAAAATACCTTAATAGAATAGTGAACATTCATAAAAGGGGCTTTTTGTAAGTTGGAGTACAGCAGTTGCATTTGCTGAAGCCTCAGTTTTGTTTGGCTTATTATTGAAGCAACCTTCATGTGTTGAGCGTGTGATCATTTTTATTCTCTTTTTGAATAAGCTGAAGACGGTGTATGTCAGTCAGTTTTTATTTACAACAAGCTGTCAAAACTTGTAAACAACCGCACGACTGCCATGACAGTTTGATCTTTTTGGTCTCTTTGGGACAAAACAGTGTGATCATGTAGGATCAAAGAGATATTACAGCAGCCTTTCATGCAGCTTTGGTCCGTGTTTTTTCTTTTTCTTTTTTTTAAAGCATATTCCCTCTATAAAAATATCTCAGCTAAGAATGTCAAAGACTGATTCAAATCTGCAAACTTGAACCTCGTGATGTTACTATGCCTTGTCAAAATGATTTTTAAAGTCGTAGTTGAAAAAAAATAAGTATCACAAAACAAATTGTTGCAGCACCCAAGAAACAACATTTGGTTTTCAGAAAAGGAGGTAGGGGAAATTGCAGTTCCTTAACTCACCACTTGGGGGCCGGCTCCAAAAGCGATTCAATCTTCATTGATCCCTAATTTTAAAAAATCCAACTTTGCAACACAAATAAAAAAATATTTACAGCCTGGTCCAAAAAGTCATCTTAGACTCACACAGCTGCATTGTAGTCAGACACGACATGACATGACATGACACCATCATCTTCAGAAAAACCAATCAAACGACTTTCCACTAGGTAGACATGGCAAATTGCATTGTCTCTCAGTCTTTGACTGGGACTCGGGATGGCACCAGCAAGCTAAACAGCCATCAAACAGCTGGCTCTCACTTAGCACTTTTGATGAACTTGACTTCTAACCTCCATCAAGCCCTAACAGGGTATAATAATTATCAATTAAGAGTCAAAAGCTGCTAGCCAGGGTTAACTCGAGGGTGCTTGGCCTAAGAGCTTCTCGCACTTCAGCTGCTACCACTTGCTTCAGCTGGAGAAGCCATGTTCTCCAGTTAAGACTATTCAAGGACCCCTCCAGCTTGATCAAGTGGGCAGCTAGCCAATGGGCATCCAACCCCGCTCTGCTGTGGGTTTCGGTGCAGACCAGACCAAGCGCTCGGTCCTTGTGGGTCGGAGCTGTGGATGTTAGCAATGTCTGAAATTATTATGGATGGAACCAAATCTAACCATAACCCCTTCTATTTGATTAAATGTAATGTAATAGCTAAAATTACTAGCTTGTGATAACTATGGCAAGGTGCTCATGTTTTAACCAGCAGCCTGGCTTGTTTGTTTTGCTTATTTGTCCATTTTTGTATTAACAAGGGTTGAGCAGAGTCAGTTCCTGTATATATGGTGGAACCACTGTCACCTTCTGTCTGAGACATTCAGATTTAGTTTCTGTCTTTTTAAGGCCTTCCCTTAAACAACTTCTAGTCTACAAACCACATTTTGGCAACAAAATACAACGATATATATCAGCAATACTTTTGGACAGCACATTTCTAGAAACACGGTTCACTATGCCGCCCACAAATGCGGATTAAAGCTCTATCATGCAAAGAACCATACGTGAGCATGAAACAAAAGCTGTCATCTTCTCTCAGCCAAAAATTAATTTAAAATGGACTGAAGAATGGTGAAAAACTTTCCTGTGGTCAAATTTAAATTCCTTTTGGGAACCAAAGATACTGCATCTTCCAGACTAAAGAGAAGAGGGACCATCCAGTTTGTTAGAAGTGCTCAGTTCAAAAGCATGTAGAGTCTCTTTGGTATAAGAAACTTGCTATTCTGGAAAGGAAATGTCAGTGCTGAATGATATATACAAATTTTAGAGCAACATTTGCTGCCATTCAGTGTCTTTTTTGGAAAAAACCTTGGATCTTTCAGCAAGACAATACTAAACTGCATCCCTTACAAAAGCATGGCTTTGTATAGAAGAGTCTGGGTGCTGAAGTGACCTGCCTGGAGTCCTGACCTTTCGCCAACGGAAAACATTTGAGCAGCTCAAGTCCTTTAATAGACAAGAATAGGATGTTTCTCTTCTAAAACGCCAGCAACTGGTCTCCTCAGTTCCCAAACGTATATGAATGATAAAAGGTGAATGGTTTTGTACTTAAAGCACCTTTTTTTGTATTACCTTGTTTGAGTTCAGCATAGTTCTTTCCATTGTGTTGCTCATCTACCCATATACTCACACCCACTAACACAACAGCTCTTCTAATACATTGCTACTTGACAGCAACATTTCACTTCCACACTCATACCCCAATAAGCAAACCAAGGGGGCCAGCAGGGTTCAGAGTCCTGCCTAAGGATGCTTCAACATGTAATGGGATTTGGGATCAATCTGCCATCCTTCTGGTTATGGGACAACTAAGTCTACCCAGTGATCCATACCCAAGAGGAGATGCTAGACAGTGGTAAACATGCACCTGTCCCAACTTTTCTGAGACACTTTGGTCTTTCTAAAGGTGGTGCATCTCTATAGGTACCATTGGCGTTGAATGCCCTCTCTCCAGGTTGGGAATGCAGCATCTGCAACGGTGCAGACCCTGTACTGGTCTGTTGAGGTGAGGAAAGAGCTGAGCCAAAAGGCAAGACTCTCCGTTTAACAGTCGATCTTTGTTCCAGCTCTCAACCATGGTCATGAGCTGCGTAGTGAACGAAAGAATGAGATCCCAAATAGTGGCTGGAATGAGTTTCCTCTGCAGGGTGGCTGGACTTTCCCTTACAGATAGAAATGAGAAGTGCAGTCATCCGGGAAAGACTCGGAGGAGACTCACTGCACCTCCACATTCAGAGCAGCCAGTTGAGGTGGTTTGGGCATCTGGTTTGGATGCCTTCTGGTCGCCTCTCCGGGGGGGTATTTCAGGCAGGTTCAACCACGACAAGGCCTCGGGGAACAATAGTTGGATGGATAGTACATTTCCTCAGTTTAAACATTTGGTAAGTAGTCTTTGTTCTATTGTGGATGAAATAGGTTTTTTTAAAGATTTGCACTGTTTTTATTTGCATTTACAGTGTCCTAGCTTTGAAACTGCGGATGGATTACTGCAATATTCAACTAACTCTACACATCCGTTAATGATAATAAATAGCCCATTTTTTCTCTCCAAACCCATCAATAGATACAACCATGATGCATATTTTCCATTAAGCATTTCAAAAGTTTGCTTCTGTTGAGGAGATATTTTTGTTGATTTTTTAATTTTTTTGGCCCAGAACTGCCTACAGCTGTTCAACAACAACATAAAATGTCAAGCAAACTGAGTTTTCCTCAGTCAAGCCATCAGCTTGTTACTGACAGTCCTCATCCCTTTTTTCCTACGTCGCCATCTAAAATGAGGATTTTGAAGACTGATGTTGGTAACTGGCCAGCTAATAAACCTTCCACTGCTGCTGGGAAGAGAAATTTACATGAGGGGCTGATGTTCATTAGCATAAACAGTGAGACAAACTGTTTGTGGAGTAAATGCAGCTGATTAGATCGTGAAGAAAAATAAGAGGACAGAGATGGGACGCGGAAGAGGACGGGGGTGGATTTGTGTTGGGGAACGAAGTGGAATATATAAGGAAAGATAGCTCTATCAGGACTAAATGAAAGGAAAAAAAAACAGAACTATAGAGAGACAAATATATGGGAAGAGAACTAATGCAGCATGAAAAGCCAATTTCCAACACCTCTGAAAGCCCCTCCTGGGTAGAAACAATTACTGCAACCGTGGAGACAGTTATGATTAAACAAGTGAATGCTTTGACAGTGGAGATGAACTTTAGAAAGGGGTGCCTGACAGTGAGTCTCGTTTGCTGCAGAGGATGATGGTTAATTCGCTGCTGATGATCAGCACCCACAGCGAGAGGCAGCGGGGTTGCAAATGACAGTTCGTAGTCAAATGCACTGAAATGCAACCAACACACACTCGCAGAGCGCGTCTCCGAAAAAGACGAGCGTGAACCTTACACGGCACCGCCGCTCATCACGCATCCCGACAATTAGCAAGTTTTTCAAGGAAATAAAAACTAGAAAATTGTATTTATTTGATTGCTGTGACAGCGTGGTATGCTTTCAGAAGGCTAATTTGAAGAATGAGATGATTCTCCAAATGAAATTGGCATCAGAGCGCTGTACATTTGCTGAAAAGCTGCATTTTCATCATAAGATTACAAAACTGGAGAAGGATAGGACCACTTTTGAAATCATCCATTGAATTAGGGCCTTTAAAAGGAAAACAAAGATAATTAGGGAGTGGTAAGAAGTGTATTAAATTCAACGTTTTTTGCTAGACTGCTGATCACTTGAGTGTACTTCTTTGTAGCGCACTTCTCCAGTGGAAACACAAGCAGATTAATGACTAAAAGCAACACTGCATCTCTTCGACTTTACCTGAAAGTTAGAATTCCAAAATCTTTATGACATTTTATTGATTTATATGAAGGTGAATGTGACGGCTATCAATGTATAGCTACGGTCAAGAGGCTAAATCCAGTAGACTATAACTAAGGGCCTACATCCAGATTGCTGGTCTGACACAATCCAGGAAGTGAAGAAAATTGCAGTTCCTTGACTGACCACCAGGGGCTGGCTTCAAAAGCAAATCAATCACCGCTGCGACCAAGTTTAAACTATCCAACTATACCGCAGAAATAAACAAAGGAGCCTCAGGGGTTCACAAGCCAGTGTCCTTTTGAGCCGGTCTTAAGCACAGATAAATGCAGAAGGTTGTGTCAGGAAGAGCATCCAGCGTAAAACCTATGCCATATCAACAATGCAAATCACATGAACTACCAAACCCATACCGCTTCAGTCAAGGCCCAGCAACATCCGTGCCCTGTAGGTCAACAATCCAGATGGAAATTGGAAAATTGGACCACTGTTTATCAAAGAAGGAGATGAGGAAGGCATGTCTGAGGGCAGAGAGAAAAGAGGACTTGGGCTGAGAGTAGGAACTTTGAATGTCGGGACTATGAGAGGAATAGCTAGCGAGTCAGTTGACATGTCGCGGAGAAGGAAGGTGGATATTCTGTGTGATCAGGAGACCAGGTGGAAAGGTGACAAAGGTGGAAGCTCAGGAGCAGAGTTCAAGCTGTTTTATCATGGTGTATTAAAGAAATGGAATGAGGATGGATAGGATCAGGGATGAGAACATCAGAGGGAGGGCACATGTGAGATGTTTTGGAGAGAAAGCCAGAGAGGCCAGACTGAGATGGTTTGGACATGTACAGAGGAGGGATAGTGAATATATCAGTAGAAGGATAATGAGGATGGAACTGCCAGGAGGCGGCCTAGAGGAAGACCGAAGAGGAGATTAATGGATGGAGTGAAAGAGGACATGTTAGTTGGTGTCAGAGAAGAGGATTCACTGTGGCGACCCCTGAAGGGAAAAGCCGAAAGGTAAAGAAGACAGCAGAAATAAACATTTTCACAGCCCCATGTCTAGATTTCCCATCTGGTAAATTGCATGCTTCAATAAGGGTGTGGTCTTTTGAGTGACAGCGGTCTATGGTTAATGTCTAGCTGTCATTAGTTTCACTACTCAGCATTTTTGGTCAACTTGACGTGAGCTCTGAATTAAGACATGCCAGAGGAATAATCACTCTTATTTGAAAGATGACATGGCTGGTTGTTCTGCGGGTCCCAGGGCAGGCTGGAGATCAAGCAACCATCCTGGCAGAGCTCTTGATCTTTGCTTCAGCTCTGGCAGAACTTGTTTCAAACGTCGTTTGGCCGCAGCCTTGAAAGCAGGCCGTGTAGGCGTTAACGTGCCAAGCAGGTTCTCGGTTTTGTAAAGTAAATTCAGTTGACTAACTCTTCTTATCTTCTCTTCCCCATGATTCCATTTGCATGCAGCTTTATGTATTGTATTAAATCAAATCTTTGTCCTCTTTAGAATCATTCTCTGGTTGAACGAGCCCAATATTTGAAACTGTCAACTGTATCACTTTAGCAAAGACAGGGAAGGGCAGGGTTATTTGATAGTGGGTGGATATATGGAAGGACCCAGACTGGCATTCCACCACACACACTGAAAAAATAAAAGAAAAACTATAACTCAAGCCATTGTAAAGTCATCTGGTATTGTTTTCCCCTTTTCATTTCCTGTGGTATAATCTTTGCCCTTCAACAAGACAGGTTAGACAGGTAAGAGAGGTTAGGTTTATAACAGGGGTCAATGTAAATTAAATGTAAATGTAAAAAAAGCCAGAAATTTTTCCTTTTTTTTTTTTACGGCGATACATGAGGAACACAAAGATGTCCGACGCTAATCACCGAACGAGCGCTCACCTTTATTTTCTTTCCCAGGATATAAAGGTACGACTTCTTCGTTGCAGTAACCTGGCAGTATTTTGAGCAAAACATACTCATTCTGCCCCCTGCTGGCGAGCAACCTACATGGCACTACATGTGCTCCAGAGCGAGAATTGCCTTCTGACAAGTTTTTCCCCAAAGCTACAGGGAGCCACTGCAGAGGGGTTCTAGAATAACAGCAGCTGGATCTAACCTTGTTATTCACTCTGACTAGTGCCGCTGAAGTGGATTTATCAGGTAGGAAATGATGCTGTGCATCACAGTTACCAGCAACAGTATGAGTTCTATCAAGCTGTATTTCGAGGGGAAATCATGAACATCACTGTATATAGCCAGAGGCCAGAAGGTGACACGAGTTGCCATGATACACATCCATCCTGCGAAACCTGCTTTGATGGAGGAAACGAGGGACTTCCCTTTTCTCTCCAACTAGATTACAGAGCGAGTGTTGGTAACGCTGCAAATATTCATCTTGTTTCAGCTGTACTCTGTTCACCCTCCTTGTTTGCAGATAGAAAATGACAAGATGACTGTGGAAGCTGGCGCGGAGCTGAACAGATGCTGGCATTTCAGTTGGGTAAATGGCAGTTTGTGAGGAACAACTCGGGGGGGTCGGGGCGGGTTGGGTTTGGTGGAGGGGTTCTTCTGGAGAAGGAATGCAGCCTTCGGCTCAGAACTCATCACTGATGGACTGTGTGGAAGGAGAATACGACTGTCAGAGAATCTCCATCCAGGCGTCTTTCATAAAGCAGAACGTTTCTTTCTGCCACATCATTTTCCCTCAAACCACCACCTTCATCACCTTCATCACCGTCATCACCTTCATCACTTCATCTGGAGATGACCAGGAAGCAGGCCTGCTGCTAACTAGGTCAATAACAAACTGAGACTGAGAGGAGGAAGAGGAGGAGGGAGTTGTTACAGTGGAGTTTGAAGATGTGAATAAAAAGACATAACAAAAGGGTAATCTATCATATCTCATTTCTTTTTACTCTCTCCCTCTTTCTTGTCGTCTGCTGACGGACCTACGTGAGGGCGGGACTGAAGTGGCACAGCTCCCTCTATAGTCCGTTGTGGCGGGACACTTTACACTTAGATAAAAAGTGCACTGATTATGCAGAATTATCAAGCACATTTAGGTGTTTTGAAGTAACGCAACAAAAACCCAACAACCCAAATCAGTTCAAGTGGTCCCTGTGAGTGCATTTCATCAGCATTAATTGGCTTTTTGCATCCAGAGAACCAGGGTTTGGTTTCACAGGTGGGGTCCTCATGATATCAATTAGCTTATTTGGGAGTATATGAGTATATGAAACAAGTGGTACTCATCCCTCCTGCAGTTGGGAGGGGAAGCTTAAGCATTCCAGGAAAAAAAAGATATTAGATAACATGCATCTCAATAAATGGAGTGAGTTATAACAGCTATGCAGTGAATATTTATAGATTTCTGTGAAAACTAATCAGCTTAAAGCACAGGTCCGACTCACCTGAAGCATCTTTGACTGACAGCCTCGGTTTTTCTTGCTTGGGAATGATCCTGCACACAAGTCACTCTTCCAGAGAGGGTAGCTCAACATTTTATTTTATGCATCCATCTCTGCCTCTACCCCAAATAGACTCAAAGCATCCCCACAGAATGATGATACCACCACCGTGTTTGACTGCCTGTCCTAACAGGACCTAATGAAGCAAGCGATTACGCCAGTCACCATAATGCACGATGCAGAACGTCTCTGTTATTGACTAAACTCTGATCACTCTGCTGCTGCAGACACTAGTGCGTATTATACGTATCCCTTTATAGGATTGTTGCTGCCCAGCAAATAAACAGATTCCCATCATGTTGAGGTATCACTTTAAGGTGTGAATTCCCTGCTGGCTATGATGTGCCTGTTTAGTGAAGAATATCCTCTTTCTTGCCACTTTCCCATAAAGGCCCTAAAAGTGGAACACAGTACAAATGGATTTTCATAACAGAAATAATGGATTGTTGGTCATCTGTCTGATTCAGGTGCTTGATCCCAGATTACTCAGGCAGTCAGATATAGGAAGTCTTGCAGTTTTACAACACTTGTGTATCCTTACTCAGATCTCATCTTTGGTACAGTGAGAGAAAAATGGATTCCAGTTAAGTTTCTTGGAGCCTCTCAAGGATGGTTCATTGAAGTACACTCCTCATGGAGAATATCAAGCAGACTGATGAATATTAGGATGAGTCTAATGAGAAATAAAACATGAAAATGGACCTGACGTTCTCTCTGAGAGGTAAGAATATGAAATGGTGAGTTGTCAGTCATGGGTAAATGATTGCTTTAGTTGGAAAAAATGGATGAGACATCCTCAATAATGACTTTTAAAATAATTAAAACAACATCCACTGTAAATTCATGTAGAACAGTTGTTAGTGCATCCACGGTTAGGAAATGTCGGAGAGTCTTTCTCTCATATCTTTGATGTTGCCTCCAAATGTCTTGAACACAGGAAGTAATGTCACTATGATAAGTATTATAACCTGGACGGGGCTCCATGGGCTGCAGTTATCATTTTAGAGTCTGCAGTCTGTAGCCCCGATCATACACTTCCTGCTAGCCGCTACCCACTAGCCACTACCCACAAATTGCAGGTTAAGGAACCTCCGCTAATCACTAATGCAATCTTCCGCTCGCTAAAGCCAATACCCGTTATGCCGACTCCCTTACTCACATTGTAGGTGTGGCGATAGGTGTGTCTTTTGGCCTTTCCGCAAACTTGGTATCTTGCGATCGCGGGTTGCGACATGTCGGTGCAACCCGCATGTCGGCGCATACAAGAGCGTGTCCAAATGGCCTCAGTGTGCGTCCACCTGGTCACATGTGGACGTGCACAAACGGCTCTACCTCTCGAATTAAATCTTGTATAAAAAGCGTGATTTGCCCTCAGTTGAACCCCTGAGAAAATAGCAGAGATCGTCTTAACGGCTTGCTCGCACTGATTGGTTTAACAGGTGGAACGCCCTAACCACTCCTATGCATAATGTAGCGGGTAGCGCAGGTGGGATAGCGGGTTTAGAAAGGTGGAAGATTGCGTTCTTTGCTGGGGAACGCCCCTCCTGCTACACGCTATCCCTTAATAGCAGCTTTAGGAGATCTGGTGGAAGATCAGGCCCTGTGTCTCCAGTTTTGAAACTGGCACAGCCAGTGTTTTCAGAAATGTCAGGGAAATGAGACTCCTTCAACCGCACAGAAGCTCTCGCTGCAGCTGATGCTCCAGATCAGTCCGCCAACATCATGCTCTCCATCTTAAAACTGACTTTCAGCTGCACCGCTTCTACCTTTCCTCAATTAATTCCACTTCGGGAGCCTTTGAGTTTCACTTCGGCACATTTCAAACACCAGATCCTTCTCTTTTCTCTTCAAAGGCAGAATGCAGCTCTCTCCTCCATGTGTTTATTCACTATCTTTACATCCTGAATATACGGAGACAATTACAAAAGGGGAAGCAGTCGCTTTTGTGGTACCAGTATAGTTCTGCTGATGTTTTGGTTTTTTTTTTTTTTTTACAAAAAGAGTTTATCCTACTATGGCGGCAGGGATGGGCTCCAGCTCCTCTCCGACCCTGAACAGGATCAATCAGGTGCAGAACGTTGATGGATAGGTGAATGTATGGATTTATCCTCTTTGTCCTTTTGTTTGAAAGCAAAAACAGAGGTTAAGCCTGCAAGAAGTAAGCCAGGTTGTGTTGTCTTTGTAAATACAATAGACACCCACACTGGTTAATAAAGGTCTTGGGCCAAATTGCTGCTGAACAAATCTGTACTTTCAAACGCTGAAGTGAAGAGCTTGTGTGGGAGTCTTTTATGTTTACTGTTATCTGCCTGCTCAGTAGATATTTAGCTATCAAAAAAGAAAAAATAATAGTTTCCAGGAGAACAGAGGACTTCACAGCCTGCTTCAGTGCAGCTCACAGGCTCTGTGGTGAATATTGAAGCTATTCAAAGAAACAGAAACACAGGCTGTTGGAAGATTCAGCTGCAGAGGAAATTTGATTTTTAGTCTCCTTTCATGACGAGCTTGCAGCCAGGTCAAGCATGAACAATAGCTCCCAGTTCATCCTGGTACCACCCTCCCATGATCTTTTGGCTCCCATCAGCCTCTTTTGTGCCACATGGATGGCAGGTGTTCATCAGTAGATGTAGGGCCATTATGACATCTCTTACCAGCTGTTATGATTTCTCTCTCTCCACATTTTCTCCACAATAAGGGACATTCTGCCCTGTTTATGAAATTTTAACTGCAAATGGATTTTAGGTCACGTCATTGGCCTCCACGGTCTTCAGAAATGAGCGTAACCTGGTGAAGTGACTCATAACGCTGGGAGACGCTACCTCACTGTGGCGAGCTGTAACATCAGGGGGCAGACTGTCTCTTAGAATTACAGCGTAACAGGGTTTATTTATTTCTGCATACTTCTACGGAGCCAACTTTTCTTAAGTGGCCTCACCGGTTCTGTAATATTCCTCTTCTTCAAGTTGAAACTCAAAAATCAAACGCTACGCCTGCCGCCGCCGAGGCTAAACCGGTTACAGCGGCCTGTGGGTCGGGCAAGCCCACCAGCGTGAGCCCACGAGTCGCGAGCTGAGTGACTGTATGGGTCCCGGCTCTGGCAGCGCTCGTTTCCAATGTCAATGGTTAATGGTCCAGTTGTTGACTTGGACCAGAGGACCAAGCTGCTGGAAGACGTAGAAGTAGTTGAGAAAGAGGAAGTCTAGCTGGTGTCTCAGCACAGAAAAAATGGTCTCTTAGTACAGTTAACAGCACAAAAGGCTATTTTATTTTTCAAATAAAAATAATAACACTCTGTTGGGTCTTTATTCACAGCTCAGAGGTCAGACCAATACAGTGCTAAGTAGCTAAAGTGATGACTGCAAGCCATTGGTAATGGCCTACATCCCTATAACACATACATTTGTTGCTTAAACATTCACCTCCTGTACACTTGTCATGAATGTGAAAACTAGCTATGGAGGCCAAAAATCTTTTTTTTTTTTAAACCAGGCTGTAAATATTGTTATTTCTGCTTTTGGAGCTCCCCCTCGTGGTCAGTCAAGGTACTGCTGCTTTTCTTACTTCCACACTGGTAGACTAGATGCTCAGCTTTTGGGTACACCGAGAGACACTGCAGTTGTAATTTGTCTGAACAAAACAAATAAGAGTTTCATTGAAATGTTCCTTTTAATTTTTATAAGTACTGTGCTGTGAGAGCACCATAAGTGGTTTTGAGACAGTGCCGTACCCATCGGTCCACAGGATTTCCCTACAAATCCACATTTGGATGTTTTTATTTTATTTTAGTTTTACAAATGTGCTTCATTATTATTTATTGCCACTATGGGGTGCCTAGAGGGAAGGCAGCAGAAAAATGCAGTGCAGCCGATTATTCTCCAACTTAAAGTTAAGTCAACCAATTCTTTTGCTATGACTTCACTCTTTACCTCTTTCTTTGGCCTTGGGTAAAACTTTTTCAGTTTTTCTTCTTTATCTCATCAGCAAAACAAGTTGGTGTCCAATTTCAGCAATTATTACCTAGTCAGTTACCCTAATCAGTGTTGCCAACTCCTCAGTAAGAAAAGAAGCCACTGCCTGTCCTGGAAGCTGCTGGATGATGTCATCATCTAATTTGCATAATTGGCCATGTGCATGCAATTGTCATGGAGGCTGTAGGAGAGAGGAATAATGATAAGCATTAATCTAAAATAAGCACTCTGATTATGTTTAGAGCTACAAATGAGATAAAATTGTATATATATTTGGGCTGGGCAACGATTAAAATTTTTAATCGCGATTAATCGCATTCTTTCCCTGATTAATCACAATTAACCGCATTGTATACCGAAAATCAAATAATGAATTCAAAAGTAGTGTAAAGGTCACTTTTATTTAAATGTTCTGCTGCCATATAAACTAAAGTGCCATAACATTTGTTGTTCAAACACTTTTAACATCAGTACTTGTCAGTAACACATATTTAGTGTAAATCTCATCTTAAAAAATAAATGTCAAATAAAATCAAGCTTATTGCCACTGCCAGGACATTAAGGTCATCCTTTTTTTTTAATGAAAAATTAAAATAAAAGTCTACTAACAAAATCCTAACAATCTAGAGGCCACAATCAGAACATTAAAACAGGTAATTTCTGAAGTAAGAGCAGAAACTTTTAACAGGGAGTTCAACTTGGCAGTTATTACAAATAACGTTGTTTCTGTTGAATCCACTCCTGGGAGAACTTTAAAATAAAAATGTCCTTGTAAAAGTTCAGTAACTTTATCAGTCCGTAATTATCTGTGAATCATTTGTTTTTTTCTTTTTTCAATTGTCAATCAAAAAATTAAAAAATTTAAAAGTGACTTTTTTTTCCATTTTATAATCTAACACAAAATAAATGCATGTTTTTTATATTTCAATTTTAGCAAACAGGCCACGGGACTGAATTTGTTTTTAATATTTTATTGTCTGGTTTACGTGACCCAGAAATGGCTTTGTTTTATAATCAATAAATAGACTTTCTGTTGTCGTTACACATCTGTGCCACTAGATGGAGCCGCACTGAAGTAACCAGTAAGAGAACAGCACGACAGTGAACACATGGAGCAGATCTGATGTAACATGGAGGAATGACGCGATCGTCTTGAACAAAGGGGTTTGAAAGTTTTTTTTTTTTTCCAGACAGAATTGTTAATATTGCTGCCTGAGTTGCTGCCTGAACTTTAAAGTACACTGATTTTTACCGCTCTCCATGTCTGTTTCAGCTTTGCCGCATGTTTACCAGCCAATTATCTTCCAGTTTGAAGTGTCTGTTACTTTTCAAAACAAAAGCATGTGAGCAACATGCGTTAACACGCGATAAAATAAACATCGGCATTAATAAATTCATGCGTTAACCCGATAATAACGCGTTAATTTGCCCAGCCCTAATATATGTGTTTCTTTTTTAACAGCTTGTCTTGGGTGGAACAGTTAAGGTTCGCCTTTTGAGGCAATGACTGTTTTTTTTTTCTTTTTTTAAATTTAACAACGTGAATCAGCTCCAGTACCATTCAGGGTTTGGTTCCGACTCCTTTCTGTATTTTTGAGTGTACAGTTGAGACTGAGACATGATGAGCTGGCCAATTAGATGTTCAGCTTCTGGAACAAACAGTAGACGGAGTGAGTAAGTGACTGATGCTGTGCAAGTCAAATGCAGTCATTTATTTTTGACAGGGAAAATTATACATTTACACCCCGCCCCGGGGATCAGCTAGCATCGGCTTAGTGCACGCGTGATATGTAGTTCGGACAGAGCAGTGAACATCTCTCTCTATGACTGCGGCTGAGAGACTGTCCGCTGCTCGTGAGCACTTTTTTGGTCAGGGGAGGAGCCCACGGCAGCACCTGCTGCTCATTAAGAAGAGTAATGAAATGTGCTTTCATGTCAAAAGTCTCCAATAACACCAGAAAAAGGTTTGTCGCTAGAGGTCACAAGAGGGGACTGAATACTCGCTAAATAGAGCGACAAGGTCGCTAAGTTGACAACACTGACCCTAATGACTGATGATGAACGGCCTCCATTTCAACAAAGACGTATAACCCAATTCCAAAAAACTCAGGACGTCTTATAAAAGGATGTCATACAGAGAAAACAGCTTACAGTTAGACGCAGAAGCATTTGGACCATGACAGTCTTTAGAGTTTTGTAGAGCTGAATCCAATGTTCATTTCTGAAATAAAATGAACAACATAACTTCTTAGAGGAGCTTTCAGGTTTTATTTCATGTAATAGCAACATCTTGTAACCCTGGAAACAGATGAAACAGATAAAGAAAACAAGGAAATTAATTCATATTAGTTTGAGGAGGTACTTCTGTAACCATTAAAAACACTATCAGTCTAATTTCACCAATATGCAAAATGATAATTTCCTGTTTTAATTCTCTTTGTGTGTGATTGTAGCTTAAATCCTTCTCGGTTTCCTTATTTCCACAAGGTCCATGTGTGGTATTTTTTTAAATAGTCCACTTTCATGGACCCGAACCCGAATGGATCAGTGAAAATTCGGCCCAAAACCAACTCGACCCAACTATTATCATAAGTCCGGGGGTCCGAACCCGAATGGACCCGCAATATTTGGACACAGAACCGACCCGACCCGAGTCTTAAGTTTCCGACCACGAACCAAACCGAGATACCCTAATAGAACCTAGACAAAACAGCCCATGGTTCCTCATGTTAAAAGTTGTCTAACGTTGAATAAAACTTGATTTTCTTACCTAAAGTTGTCTTCTTCTACCCGGTTCAGTTGCTACATAGGCTACGTGATGTAAACAACAATAAATCCACGTCATTATTTTCTTTGTGGATACATATGCTATTGGTAGCTACTGCTAACGCTAATAGCCTACACCGGTCAGGACGTGTCATGAACACGATGCGCTGTTTTACAGCTGCCGGGCGAACCGGTAAAAACACGCTACGGATACACAATTGTTTTATAACAAACACACTAATGAATAATCATTAATTCATTAATGAATAATTATTTCAAGACTAACTGTTCCGATTCCGACACGAACCTGGAGTCACGTCTTGTGAATGGACCTGCGACCCGATTCGGGTCGTGTCGGAACCTCGGGTTGTCGGATTGTTCCAAGACTTCAAATCCACACTATTAATCTCAGTGACTCACGTGATTGGCTGAGAGCCTAATACTGAGAAGATGTGTCGCATTGCTAAATAAATGTGTTTATAATAAAAGCCTAATAACTCATTCTCATGCTCGGTCCAGTTGGATTGTTTAAACTGTGCACATAGTGAGTGTCTGGAGTGTGAACACGGATGCTCTCATGAGTAAAACATATAAAATGCATGTCAGCCGGACTGAAATAGAGACGACAAATTGTCTTTTTCATGTTTGTTTCTTCTCAAAGAGAGGACTCGTCCCGGCAGATGAAGCAGAGCCCATTCTGTTGACAAAAGAGGAAGAAGGGAATTTAGGTTTTCATCAGAGAAAGTCAGAGGAGTCAGAGAGATAAAGCAGGACGAAGGTGATTCTTTCAGACAAGCAGAGCAATTAGTCTGATATAACAAAAATAACACGCAGTTGTGGACGGATCAGGTCACCCTTGAAATTGTTTTTTTCTCATCATCTCCCCCCGTTGATTGGGTACGATCAATAAAAGCATGAACAACTTCTTGTATAACATTCATCTCCAACACTTGAGCTCGTCTTTCTGTTTTCTAACACATGAATCCTCGTCAGTTTTCTGCAGACAGTTTAATGAACTGTAAGTAGGTGCTGCCCTGCAAGCGTTCCACAAACCAGTAACCAAACTAGGGCTGGGCAAGTTAACGCGTTATTATCGCATTAACTCATTAATTTATTAACGCCGACATTTATTTTATTGCGCGTTAACGCATGTTGCTCACATGCTTTTGTTTTGAAAAGTCTGTTAATGGCTGCTGCGGAACCGGAAGAGAATTAGCAGGTAAACATGCAGAAAAGCTAAAACAAACATGGAGAACGGTAAAAATCCGTGAACTTTACAGTTCAGGTAGCAACTCAGGTAGAAATATTAACAATTCTGTCTGAAAAAAAAAAATTCTGGACTGCAACAGAACTTTCGCGTCATTCCTCCATGTTACATCAGATCTGCTCCATGTGTTCACTGTCGTGCTGTTATCTTATTGGTTACTTCAGTGTGGCTCCATCTAGTGGCACAGATGTGTAATGACAACAGAAAGTCCAGTCCTCGATTATAAAATCAATTCAGTCTTGTGGCCGGTTTTTTCATTTTGTATTTTTGATCCAAGTCTAAAATTAAAATATAAAAAAAACAGGCATTTTTTTTTCATTTTTTTTGTGTTAGATTAAAAGATGAAAAACGTAATAAGATGTCACTTTTTATTTTTTTGTATTTTTGACTGACAATTGAAAATGGAAAGAATGAATAATACATGGATTGGTAAAGTTACTGAACTATAACAGACATTTTCATTTTAAAGTTCTCCCAGATGGAGGATTTGACAGAAACAAGGTTATTTGTAACAACTGGCAAGTTGAACTCCCCGTTAAAAGTTTCTGCTGTTACCTCAGAAAATATCTATTTTAATGTTCTGGTTGTGCTGAGCCACAATCATTTTGTTGGATTTTGTTTGTAGACTTTTTTTTTTCTATAAAAACAGGATGACATTAATGCCCTGGCAGTGGCAATAAGCTTTATTGTATTTTACATTTTTTGAGATTTACACTAAATATGTGTTACTGACAAGTGCTGATGTTAAAGTGTTTAAAGAACAAATGTTATATTTTAGTTCATATGACAGCAGAACATTTAAAAGTGACCTTTACACTACTTTTGAATTCATTATTTGATTTTGCGTATAGAATGCGATTAATCGTGATTAATCAGGGAAATCATGCGATTAATCGCGATTAAAAATTTTAATCGTTGCCCAGCCCTAAACCAAACAAAACGCACAGGATTTTTTTTATTCTGTCCAGATTATGAACACACACTAATGTCAGTCCTCCGTTTGTATAAATAAATTCAAGCATTGATATTCAAGTTTTCCAGCTTAGAGCAGCTATCAGTATCTGCCATCATGACAGCTGATTGTCTTTCTGAAAATTCAGCTGCGCTGTCATCCAGCACACGGACTCCTGCAATATTAATAACCAGAGGGAATCGCCGCACGGTCCCAACTGACTCTGGACTCTGCAGCCAAGTCCTGCCATTAAACAGGCCGCTGCTCACAAGTCTGCTCACGTTGAGCCCAATCGCAATTTTGCCCTGTCTGGTCGAGTGCAGCGCCGCTATTGGCTCATGGCACATTGGCTGTGGCTTAGGCATCATTGGCTTCCTGAGAACATTAAGGCCTTTTCCACCGCTCAGGCCGCTGGCTATTCACCCTTTTGTGCCACAAAGAAAGAAAATGAGGAAAGGGTTTTAAATGGAAGAGGAAAAGGAGGGGAAGGGGGCCGAAACGTCGATGGAGCTCACAAAGTTCTAACTGACAGACGGAAAGACGTGTAGTCTGAGCCAGAGAGCTCTGGGATTCATTTGCACCAGGCACGTGTGCTCTAATTTACACGCAGAGGCAGAAAAATCACATTAAAAAAAACTAATAGTTTTTTATTTAAACAGAGAATATAGATGGCGTCTGGGGTGCAGTAGGTCAAAGATCAGCTCGACTTTCCCTCCACACATGCAGCCTCGGAATAAGATTTTCTTCCATCTCTGAGCTGGAATCCTATTTTGTTGTTGAACAGCTTTGGCTACAACTTAATCTTTTCTAAATTCAAATGCATTGGGACCCTTTTCAACAAGGACACGGCGCTTCAGAAATGCTGGCGTGTGATTCTTGTGTCTTGACCAGTTTGGAAACTCACTGTGCCCACGGACTGCTGATGCAGTCCTCCGTTAAAATCAATGTTTTATACTGTTTTTTTTTTTTTTTTCCATTTAACATGATAAAGCCTTAAGATTGTTTTTCTTGCCTGCATGGCCAACTTGGACGTCGTCAAATTGTTCGGCAGAGCTTAATCAATGCACCTTGCTCGCCATTACACCATCCTGCCAAGATTCTGACTCTCTGGCTCAGAGAGGCCCGTCATCCATCATCTTTGAAGCACAGTTAACCAGATTTAATAAATAAAATACCGATATATTTCCCTGTATTTCTCTTGCTTTTCAGCCTCTTAACTTTATGCCAGGCTCAGTATGGGACTCTGTTTTCTAATTTTCCAAGCGCAGTTGATAAAAGATAATTATCATGCTTATTATCTCAGGTACCAAAGCCATTTCTGAGCCTAAAATAAAGCACTTTGAAACTCCTTTCTCCTATTTAATGTAAAAATTATTTCCCATTTCTATCCAATTATGCACAACAAAAGGCCTTTTCAGTCCAATTTCATAATTAGCTACGGGACCCAAAGTTGAAAGTGTTTCCCAGTAATAATTATGTAATTCTTAAACACAGCAGATAAAGACATTATTGATAAGTTCCATGAGGGAATTGGAGACTGGGAAGACTAACTTTGCTTACAATGCTGGATTCTCATTCGCATGCACAGTCAGGGTGCTCGTCTGTATTGTTTAATTGATTATAGTCCTTGTTTCACTCCTTTAAGAATATGAGCGGTGTTAATGAAACCATGCACGACTGTGGCTGCAGCTATATAAAGAACCTGTGATGCTTTTAGCTCAAAGCATTTTTTACATTTATTACTAATCTGTGTTTTTGCTTTGTTTCATGTGTTTTAACCCCAAAAGACAAACATCCACTGCAACAAGGCTTTTAGCAGGATTTAATAACCAGCGGGGCTAGCAGCAAAATGAGGATGGCAATGTTGGTTACAATGTAATCAAATAATATAGTTTAAGCTGAACACTTTCATCCCTTTAATGTTTTGGTTTTTTTTGTTCTATTTTTACATGCTAAGAGCATTACACAACAACAGACTATATTAAAAGAACCGGACAAACCCAGTGTGCTGTGACCCACAGGCTTTCTGAAGAGAAATTTTGAAGTCTAAAGTTCTGTCTTGTGCTAATCTTGGCTAATCCTTCAACATGTAAACTATTTTAGTTTAGCTTAGCTCATGCTAACTAATATTACCTGATTATTGTTGATGGTCCAGTTAGGTAACAATTTGATGCTGTCTTTGGGTCCACTGGGATCCATCTATACCCTGGGATGCTAATTAGCATTGCCTTGCATTCATTCCTCCATTCATCATTTGTGTTGTCGCCACTGATGCTTGCGTGAAAACTGACAGGGCTCCAATCAGGGACCACAAGCTCCCTTTGGCAAGCCGAGGCTTGGTTAAATGACTGCAGATTGGCAGTCCTCTTTCAACATCTGAAAAGAACATCTGAAATGAGGACAGATTCAACTTTAGTCAGCATTATAGCAAACATGAACTAAACTACACTGAACTAAAATAGCTAGCTTTTGACTGAGGTTAGGTAATCATGTTCCAACCACAAAAAACTTCAAGCCCACTTTTCAAACAACCCCCATGGGTGACATCATAGAGGATTTTACCAGTTCTTTTTACACAGTCTATGACCCCCGTATGTTGATACTGTATAATTGCAATATTTTGGTCCAAGCTTGTCACAGACATTTAACTTAGACCTCAGAAAAAAGGGAATAATGTTTCCTTTAAAAATCCTACTTATGTAAAGGAAAATTATTTTGTTTAATCAAATGCACTAAGAGAATTCAGAGAATATAATAAACTTACAGCTAAATATTCCGAGGCGTCTTGAAATTAAATTGCTTAATTTGTTTATCATCTTTTATTAAAGGCTTCCTGCTAAATGTAGTGGAGTAAAAATGCCGGATGTGGCATCAATAAGAAATACCCCACTGTCAACTGTTAAACATTAATTTGGTGCATACTTTGATGTAGTTTGACTTTATAGCATTTAAAATGAAAGTTAAGCGTTACATTTCTTGAAGGGTTTTCACATATGCAGGCTCAAATTCCTCAGACAAGGAGAGAAATAGACAAAGTGTGGTCTTTGTTTTGTTTGGTGCATTCAGATATTCCAAGACCAGCACAGCGAGTCCCAAGAGCCCTGCCTGGTACATTCTCTGAGGTTGAGTAAACAAAGCTTCATTGAAACACCCTATTTTGCAGCCCATGCTCCATACACACCCTAACACATTCAAAGACCGAGCGAAGGAAGAATAAAGAGAAAAGAAGAATACATTTCTGCAACAGGCCCCTGCCAGAAGGATAACTGATTCTCTATTCCGTCCATACATCCGAACATTTCTTTACCACCCGACGTCCACCCAAACGGCTCTGTGATGCCGATGAGGTGTTGGCGGCTTTGCTCAGGGGAAAATATCTATTATCCCCCCGCCTCCTTGTTTTTCTTGCCTGGCAGAAGAATAAACGCTCAATGAGCCAGGGCTTTCACCTCTACTCTGATAAAGGTTATCTTGGCAATTTAGTGCTGGCGATATCGCATTATGGGGAGAGTTATGAGGCGGAAATCAAATTTTGCTCGCAGTGACTCGAAGGAGAGGGAGGATGAAAGGTGTATGGGACTGCACAGTAATGATATGGTAGATAGTGTGTGTTCTGCATACAAGGATGTTTGCCTCGCTTCCGTTCTAAACAGCTTCGGCTGCACTACAGTTAAAAGTGTGTGTGCGTGTTTTAATCATTTCTTCAATACATGAAACTTATGAAAGTGTTTCTTTGTGTTCAGCGTGACGGATAAACAGCCGACAAGTCTCACAACTGTTCGGCTTCGCAGGTTTTCACGTCGACTGCAGCAACACGCAGTGAACTACGGTAGTTAGTCTGGCTCAGTTTTTCACTCTAAATCCATAAATCTCAACAAGGAAGATTTTACACAGAGAGACATCAGGTAAAACTTTTGTTAAAAAAAAAAAAAAAGTGCTTTAATAACTGACAGCTGTGATTCAGAACAACTGGTGTGGCACAGCCAGACCGCGGTGCTTCTACGTCCAGTAGGAACCGGTGAAGGTACCCAAACCATTTGGGAACCTTCCAATCAGGTAAACAACTATACACGAGGTTGATGCCATTTGACGATTGCCAGTGTTGTACATTGTGTTCTGAACCTGGAGGCATTCAACCATGTCCAAGTATGTGGAGTTTCTTATAATGGTTGTTCTGGGAGTAGGGATACTGGGTCCATTCCTATGGGCCATCCAGTCCTTATACAAACACAGTGACTTTAATCTGTATTAACTAGGGATGCAGATGGTTAACCGTTTAACCGTTAACCGATAACGGAAACTCTAACCGATTAATACTAACGCTTAATTTTGTTTTAAGCTATGTAATTCAATCAACTCATGGGGGTGTGTCGACAGGTGCAACAGGCCTCTGATTGGTCAATTCTACATCCGTGTAGAAAAGAGCGCGTCATTGAAAAAAATGAGGAAGTACCCACATCTGTACGATTCTCGTTCTCCACACCACAAAGACAGCACATATTCTAGTAATTCATGGAGGGAGATTGCGATGAATGTGGGTCTGGATACGGCCGAGACGGTGAGGAAGTGGAAAAACGCAAGAGATAAGTTTAGGAAGTTTAGCTAGTTCGTGATTGTTGCTCTTGCGTTGTGGCGTGGAATAACATAGACCGCGCAAGCGCAAGTGACGGCGGCATCTTTGCGACAAGCTGACGGCGACGCATTGCTGCGAGAGTATACACGAGGAAGTGTCCGCATGCGTCAATGACAACGCGCGCAACATCGCGGCAGCCAACCCTCCCAGACTTATCGGTTAACGGTTATTAATTGTTAAAAGGGCATCAGTTAACGGTCATAAAAAAAATCCAAAACGTGCATCCCTAGTATTAACTAGTAATAAGTTAGATTCCTTCCAGATGGAAGCTGGGCTTTTTCCCCCCCAAGTCTGTTCACAACCTTTATGGATAGAATTAGGTGCAGCCAAAGAGCAGAGGCGGTCTGGGTCAATGGAGTCGGGATACCATTTCTGTTTTTTAGGGAACGATGAGGTCCTGATGGCTTCATCTAGTGAGAATCCTCAGCTCTCTCTGGAATGGTTCGTAGCCGAGTGTGAAGTGGAGGAGATGAGAATCAGCACCTCCAAATTGAACACCATGGTTCTCGATCAGAAAAAGGTGGAATCCCCTCTCTGGGTTGAGAGTGAGATGCTGAGTCTTGTTCACAAGTGAGGGAAGAACAGAACAGGCGATCGTGAGGTGAATCAGTGCGGTGTTGGCAGTGCGGACTTTGTATGGGTTTGCTGTGGTGAAAAGAGAAATGAGTCAAGCAATGCTCCTACGGTTACAAATTATGGGTCATGGCCGAAAAAATGACATTGAGAATACAATCTTGACAGGAATTTCCTCCGTAGGGTTGCTGGTCTCTTCCATAGACGTCTACTGCTCACTCAAACTGTCGTAACAAGAATAGGGACAAACACCAGAAAAGAGATTCTTAAACTTTCAGTTGAACAAATACTTCAGTTTAAGGCTCTTCTCACCGTCTATAAATCTCTGAATGGTCACGATCCAACTGACAGAGGCACATTTTCAGCATATGAACCTGAAGGGTGTCTGGATCTGCAGGGACTGGTCTACTGGCTTTCAGTAATTATTCTGCCTTCTGCTGTAATCAACTCCCCATGGAGTTTTTTTTAAAATAATTTTAATTAAAACAGCATGTAGTTATTTACTTTTAGATACTTTCATTAAACATGCCTGCACCCTTGTCTGATTGTATATTTCTAATGTTTGCTTTTATTTCTGATATTTCCATCTCCATTATGTATGCTTTTCTTTATTCATTTGATTAGTAATTTGTTTCTGTTCTTTTCTTCTTCAGATTTTTGCAAAGTAATTTGCATTGCATTGTGTATGAAACGTGCCATACAAATAAAGTCGCCTAGTCTTAGAGATTGGGTTATCTGTTCAGTTATCAGGGAGGGAGACTCAGAGTAGAGTCGCTGCTCCTCCACATTGAGAGGAGCCAACGGAGGTGGTCCAGGCATTTGAGTAGGATATCTCCTGGATGCCTCCTTGGGAAAGTGTTTTGGGACATATCCACTCAGGAGAATTCCCCGGAGCAGGCTCAGGACATGTCGACAGGTTATATCTCATCCGTCTGGCTGGATAGAGAAAAGCTATTAGATAGTGAGGTAGAAGAATGTCCATCTGGTGTGCCGCCATCAAAGTGGAAAAATCAACCCCAACGAACTGGCCGGAGGTGTTATATCCTGACATACGGTATATAATTACCTTACTGAACCTCCAGGCAATGTACTACTCTGATATCCATCACTTTTGCTCTTTTAATGATGCTCTTTTTTTTTTTATTTTTTGTTGTTTCTACCCTAACCCTAGCAGGACAAGAAAATATTTGGGATTACTTTGAAGTGTTCTGTACGGTCAAATTAATCACCACATTTAACCACTGTGCATTTTAACATAATAAACGGTTGCTTTTTTACAACTGACTAACCTGTGATTACCAGAAACGTATGTGTAACCACTAGCTGGGTCATGGTTTCCCATCTTCATGCTCTCTGCAGACTCTCCTTATCTCTTCAGGGGAAATAAACCAAAATGTTTTCCCTGTCATGGTTTGCAGGTATTAGAGGGAGGACCCAGGAGCAGGAGTACAAAAAACACCAAAATCTAAAAATCCAGAAACACAAAAATTCCGAAGGCACCAGAAATCCAAAATACAAACGTCCAAAAAATACACATAAATGCAAACTTAACTGAACCTCCGGAGACAGGGAGACGAGAAGGACGAGATGGGACCAGGCAAGACTGCAAACATGCAACATAGACTTAATGTACCCAAGCAGACACGGGAAATGACAAGACTTAAATATACAAGGGAACAAAAGAGAGGCAGGTGCAGAGGATCAAGGTAACGAGAGGGAGGAAGCAAAGCAGAAAACAATGAAGACAAGACAGACCCTTCAACGTAAAACCGGAACCACTAAAGACAGATACACACAGGGCTGTCATGGCCGACCAGGACATGACATTCCCAGATTTATTTATTTTTTTTAATCATTATGATTATTATTTCATGGGCAAAACTCCACACAGAAACTCTTAACATGAAAGTGATCGTGTTCCCAACCTACAACTAGTAGTTTTTAATTGTGGAGTCTCAACCAAAAGGGGGCGTGGTCATCCCTTCTAGACTCAGATTTTCAAAACCCCCAACTCAGCTGAATGTACTGCTGTAAATAAAGCACCAATTTAAAACTAAAAAGTCATCTAGTGGCTCACTGCCTAAGAAACCCGACAAGCCAACAATCGGCTCTGAGGGCACAGCGACCTCAAGGAAATGGTGCTCATTTACTCAACCATGGTTCTCCTTTTTTTTTTTTTATTTATGTATTTTTTTGTGAAGGAGTAAAGGAAAAGTAAAGTGCGTTCTGGTCCACTTTCCCAGCGCTGCACTGAGAGTCCTCGCTGAACCCGCAGCTCTCACCGGGAAAAACTGATAACTCGGCGCGAGGAGCGACGCCTCCTTTCCTTGAACAGGAAATTAGAGAAACACATTACTATCAGGGCAGCTGAGAGAACCTAGAAAGCTCCTCATCATATCACACCTTCTGTATTTGTCAGATACATTATCACATTATTATATTCACAGTTTACCCAGCTCCCTGCAGAGGGAAGGATTACGCCGCGGCGGGGCTCTTTGTGCCAAAAAAGGTTGCCATGACAATAAGACTTTTTTCTTTTTCCTTTTGCTTTCAGTATATTTAACTCCACCTACTCCTTTATTCACAATTATTATAAAAATCCCCATTGTAACATGTTTACCTAAGAATGTGATAGCAGGCAAAGAAACTGTTCACTAGCAGATAAAACAGAATGACAGGAAATGAATACAAGATTTTGCACCCCTGTGCTTGTCACTTTTCGTTGGAAATTGGTTGGGTGATAGTGTTTCTCCCACTTCGTTGGATTCAAATTACATTTCAACAAAGTTAGGAAACTATCTGAACGCAGCCTATAGTACTGTGAGGACGGCATGAAAATATTCCCGCTTTCTTGCTGCAGGTTATATAATAACAGAGTAAACTTCTGAAACTTCTTTTTGTGTCTTGTCTGAATGGATTTAGAAAAAAGCCCTTGACGACATCCAGCAATAACAGCTTTTATGCGCTCTAGCATACAGAAAACAGAGTACACGACCACATTGCAGGTATTTTTTTCAACTGACACGGTGTCACATCTGTGTGCAGTTTATACTCTTCAGGCTGATTTATAGAGGGTTTTCACCTACGTCACGTTTTGGTCAGTGACCCGGATGCGCGGCCATCTTGGAGGTACTCGGATGTAAACACACTGCTGGATCAATGCAAACGACCGTGGATAAAGGATGGATAAACCACAGAAAAGCTCTTCAAAAGGCGTTACAGACGCAAAAACATACAGAGAAGGACTTGGTCCACGGGAAAGGGAACGATATTCTGAAAAGTTACAGTTTGTCGGTGGTGCCGATCCATACGAGTTAGCTCCCTCGTCTTGGAGCAATGACGAGCCGTAGAGCCTCGCTTCGATTGCACACCCCGACATCGTAAACTACCTTGTTTCTACCCGTCATTCCAACAGATGGCCCCCAGTCTGGGTCATCCTTTTGATAAAGGTCAGACCTTTTACCTGGAATACAATGAGAAATATAGCACATTGTAGCTCTACATTTTAAGAACTGTGTTGCTAGTGTAGCTAGGTGGTAGCTTGATATTATCATTAGACTAGAAATTAAGAGCTTTTTTTCTTGATAATTGTTCATGTGTGAAATTAAGAGCTAACAACATTTCACTTACCTTACCTGACACGAAATGGCCCAAACAAATTCGGATGTTGTCCAGATTTTTGCCACGTAGGTCTTGGTTTAGCTTTGCTAACCACAAGCGCCTCCTTTCCTCTGACAACGTCTGGCATTGTTCTCCCTGATTTTTAATAACCTTTGGAAGTCTATAAAACTCCAAGTGTCTCTTGCGGTCTGTCCGGTTGGTACAGCCGAAAACACGGCAATAATTTACCATTTTCAATGAAGACGTCCGATTTACTCCAGTGTGTGCGCTTTGTGTACGTTGCCTCCAAGATGGCGACTTCCGGTTGGATGACGTGCCGTGAAAACCCTCTATACCTCTGCGTCAAAGCTGTCTCCAAATGTAACTGTGCATCACGTCGATGCGGGAGAATTGTGAACAGTCTGCTCAGTTGATTTGTTCTTCTTCATCTTCGTATTACCTGCCACTGCTTCTTCTCCATCGTCTTCAAGTCAGGTCAAATGATAGTTTGCTGTTTGTAAAAACATCTGATGTTCGATACTTATCACCATCAACTCATGTAAATGTGCTTTACTTGCTCCGTTGTCATGTCTGAGCTACAAACAGGGAATAAACAAAAGGAAACTTCGCGCTGCGAGCTACAGCACCGCAGAACAAAACCATCACTGCCATCTAGCGGTTGTTGGTGAAATTACAGTGGCGCACAAGTTTAAATGCCAAATATGACATATGGGCTGTGCGTAGCCTACACAGAAGCATAAATTAGCATTTACTCTTCTTTAGTCGTACTTCCAGTTTATCCTAAAAATTAAATAAGTCACAAAGTATACGCTAATATGTTAAAATATCATGATATAACATTCCATTGAGAAATGGTTTCAACTGAGGAACAAAATCACAAGGTTCTCCACAGACTGTAGCCATGTCCTTATGTTTTACATTTCGTGCTATGCTGACAGCCTTTTTTATTTCAGGTATATGAGCTTCATGCTCTACAGCAGTGCTGTCTAGTTGTTGACTCAACTGTGAAGCAGGATTAGCTGGAGGTGTCTAGGATCATGCTCTGACAGAATTCATTTACCTATAGTAAGCCCTTCAACTGAATATTCTGCAGTTATTTATTTTTTTTTTGGGGGGGGGGAGGGTTGTCAGAATACTTAATACTTCTCATCCCATGTGGGACACGAGCATGCCACAAACTGCTTAGACTGTCACCGAACGCGTGGAGGGTGTTGAGTGTCTCCCAGTGTGAGGTGGAGCTCAGGTAATTAGGAAAGGATGGCTCTCTTCCAGCTACTTTCAACCTTCCGGGCTTCCTCTCACTGGGCAGCGTCATCCAGCTTCCTCGTGTAACTCTGGGCAACTCTCCAGTTTTCTGAATGCCTTACTAGCACTGACTTGTCGTTGCTGTCATGGTGTCGGATCTTGATGCATTTTTTCAATCTAGTAACTTAAACCTTTAATGTATGAAATGTAGGACTGCTGTCATCCATTTTGGCTCTGTGCAGTCAGTAAACAACTGGCACGTTGATAGCCCACTAACTCTGCAGTTAGTTCTGTTGCTCTTATATTTGATCAAGTTATTAATCAGAAACTGACAACTATGCTCTTAACGTCACTGCAGTGTACAATCTGCGTGGTCAAGTGTGCAGTATGAAGGAAAGCTTTGTGTTGCTGTATCACTTCACATCTTTTGGGGCTCTGCCTCTCCTAAAAATACAGAATAACTAAAATAATCTGCACACACTTTATAGGTTTCCATGAACGCTGCAGCAAATGCGGTTCCTCCTAAAAGAGTCCCTTCTTTCAATTTCCACCCCACTTCACCAGTGTCTCTCACTGTCATAGAAGGCCAGACATGATGACACTCCCACGCACAGATATTAATGTAACACATCACAACAGTGACCCCAGCTGGATAACAAAATTCCTATCATTTTCTTCTCTTTTTGTCACTGCACCTGCAACGATCATGTCTCAAAACATTTTCCGTCATATCAACTGAGGGATAAAAACTTGGACAGGAATTTTAGAGGCTCGTTTCCCTGGCATAAAACCAAAGAACCCTTGGGATGCAGAATCAGATAGAGTATTTCAGAATCAGACGGAGCATCTGCACCGGCTGTGACAAGTTTTATCCTTGTCTGGCACGTATTTAGCTCTTTTCTCCAGCACAGCTGGTCCCATTGAGTTCGCTTTGCTCTCGGTTGAGGTTTCAGAGGAATTACGTCCAGGCTCCTGTAATGTGCTGTATGTGCCTACTTTTCTTCTTGTTGAGCAGAAGCGTAACTTCCACACGCTCAGAGGCTCGGTGTTTTTTCACACGGCGAATGCAGCTGAGATTTCCACACCCCACTTGCAAATCTGGGACGTTTCTCAGAGCACACAAGTGTTTTTCAAGACTGAATGTTTCCCAGACACTGAGCGTTTGTGTTCTATCAGTGGAAGAGGAGTTTAGTGATACTTCCATACGTTCATCTCAGTTAATGACCTTACATATATACTAGAGCTGAGCGATTTTATCGATTCTGCGATATATATCGATATTTTATCGAGTATCGTGTATCGATTTTTCAGCCGTGGGTATTGATATTTTAAGCTTCTTTCAAAACATCCGTGTCCCACCTTTAAAAGCTTGCAAGCAACAATTTGCTCTTTAAATAAATGATCTATTTTTCTCAACAGATCTTTTATTAATTTTGTCCAGCATTTGCAAGCTGCCTGTCAGCCATATAATGTGTAATTGATGCTTTCAGTTCAATAAATCCAAACAAAGTCATTGGAACACTCACAAGATGTCACCAAAATCCCTTTGTCCCTTTAAAATCTTTTGGAAAATGATGTAAATGTATTGTAAGATGAATATCGATATATATACGTATCGCGAGCCAAATATCGTGCATCGTATCGTATCGCGAGATTAGTGTATCGCTGCAGCCCTAATATATACGTGCATTTCCAGTGACGTTTCTTTAGAAGAGGTGGGGGGATGTTAGAGCGCCATCAGGTCATCGCTCTGGATGGGAACTTAAGCATGATGGACATTCAGCGGGACGGTGCCAAGGACGACTCAGATAAATTTGAATACATTTCCATAAACTCATCACAGTTTAAATTTTTAGTATTATTTTGCATGATTACTTGACAAACAGGGACCACTGGGGGTCAATTCTGCATCTTTTTACTGATGTCGTTTCTTTCAAAATAAAAGCATATATGGAGAAGACCAGCACAGACTCACAGCTGTCATTATAGAGGCCCATCAGTGCTTCGGTTCATCTCAGCTATTATCATGTGAGGGCAACTCTATATTGGCATTTATTTTTCCATAAAATAGTTGAAACATGCAAAAATAGAAAAAAAGTTGATCTGCTAGAGAAAACTTAATGGAAAACGTCTGGAAAGACAGATGCAAAAAAATTATTGGAAAGAGAGTGGAAAACCGTTTGTGCGCTTTAGACTGAGACATTTCCTAAAACCTGCATGACATTATCGCACGAGGTAGAAAAAAACTAAATATAGACACGGTGTTTTGACAATTACCCACGATTCTCGTGACACCAAAGAGGAAAACTGCAGGTGTTGGATCAAGGGAGGCGAGATGTCTCTAACAGCTCCAAGGCCTTGTCACGCATCAATCAGATATTGTTGTCCTCCGGTTCTTTTCTTATCTCTTGTAACTCTCTCTCTCTCTCTCTCTCTCTCTATGCTTGTCTGTTTTTCTTATTCTGAGGCCATTTACCATCATCTGTCTGGCTGTCTGACTCCTCTGTAAGTGGTGAAATTAAACCTCTCTAAAATCGAAGTGTCAAGTCTGTACTTTCAGTCACACTTAGAGGAATAGACCTAGAGACATGGATGAAAGTAATACATACATGTATTTCCTGACTGGACAGAACTTTGAAAATCTATGGAAGACACATGCTGACCCAGAGAGGAAAATGTGCCATGTGCATATATATATATTTTTTTAAATATATATAATTTTAAAGATAAAATCACCTGATTGTAGTAGCTATTAGCCTTGAGAAAATGCAACACCAGACAAACAACATCTAACTTTTTCCTCACTGTGTCACTATCTATTTGGCAAAAATGAAACCAAATTGGAAAAAAAAATAATAATATTAATAGTAATAATAATTGAGCAAAAGCAAAGCAAAGCACATTTCGTGTACAAGACAATTCAAGGTGCTTTACATAAAACATTTGAAGCAATACAGAAAACAGGAGGAAATAAAAAGATGATAAAATAATAAAAACATTAAAAACATATAAAGAAAGAAAGAAAAAACAATAAAATTAATCATAATAAGGTGATATAAAATACCTAAATAAATTCAGAATAATTAAAAGAAGCTAGACAAACTAAAAGATACCGTGCAGATTTCGTGAATAGGCAAATGGAAGGAGAAATGTTTTCAACCTGGATTTAAAAATGTCTACAGTTGATGAAAGTTTAATCTCCACTGGAAGTTTGTTCCACTTGTTTGCAGCATAACAGCTAAATGCTGCTTCTCCATGTTTAGTCTGGACTCTGGTCTGGACTAGTTGACCCAAGTCTTTGGATCTAAGATCCCTTCGGGGTTAATACTCTCTGAACATATCACAGATGTATTCTGGACCTAAACCATTCTGGGATTTGTAGACGATCAGTAGGATTTAGTATTCTATTCTCTGAATAACTGGAAGCCAGTGTAAAGATTTTAAAGCTGGTGTGATGTGTTCAGATCTTTTAGTTCTGGTTAAGACTCTAGCAGTAGCGTTCTGGATGAGCTGAAGCTGTTTAATGCTCTTTTTGGGAAGTCCGGTGAAAAGACCATTACAGTAATTTGCAAGAGAGTAATTTGCAGCTGGGTGCTACTAATCATCTGCCCACATTTATCAGTGGGTGTGCAGACTTGTTTAAAAGCAGTCATCTTTGGCAGTTTGCTGCTGTGGAGCGTTCAGGTGTGTGTTCACACAGCGCCAAGAGCAGAAGGTGTAGGCCAGTGGTCCCCAACCCCCGGGCCACGGACCGGTACCAGGCCATGGATCAATGGGTACTGGGCCGCGCAAGAAAAAAATTGTGGTTTAAGTTTTATCATCTGAGTCTGAATGAGCTTTTATTTTGAAATATCTTTTATTTTGAAATGTGACTAGATTCTAGGGCTGTGCCGATACACTTTTGTGCCGATTCGATTCTCCTACGATTTTTGGGTCCCGATTCGATTTATATTGCGATTCTGATTAAACAAGTATTGCATTTCGATTTTACCAAGTATTGCGATTTTTTTATTTCAATTATTGAAATATAAAAATCATATAATAATAAATAATAATAATCTTAAATATTATATTTATTATATGTAATTATTGATTATTATATATAATATTATAATAATATATATTTATTATTATTTCAAGTATGAAATAATAATACAAATATAAAGATTAAATAAGTTTTAATATTTAAAAAAAATGTGCAATTTCTGTAGTTTAGAGCAGAGGTCTTCAACCCTGGTCCTCGAGGCACCCTATCCAGCAGGTTTAGATGTTTCCCCTTCTCTTCACACCGTGATACAAGTGGCTGAGTCATCAACAGACTTTGAGGACAACCTGATAATGACCATTAATTAAAATCAGGTGTGTTGAAGCTGGGAAACCTCTAAAACCTGCTGGATAGGTGCCTCAAGGACCAGGGTTGAAGACCTCTGGTTTAGAGGTCTTCAAGGGTCCACTTTCATGGACCCGACCCCGAACGGAGCCGTGAAAATTCGACCCGAAACCGACCCGACCCGAGCTATTATCATAAGTTCGGGAGTCCAAACCTGAATGGACCCGCAATATTTGGACCTGGAACCAACCCGACCCGAGTCTTTAGTTTCCGACCACGAACTGAACCGAGTTACCAGAATAGAACGGAGACAATACAGCCTATAGTTGCTAATTTTAAAAGTTGTCTAGCGTTAAATAAAACTTGATTTTCTTACCTAAAGTTGTCTTCCTCTACCCGGTTCAGTTGCTCCATAGGCTACGTGATGGAAACGACAATAAATCCACGTCATTATTCTCTTTGCGGATACAGATGCTGTTGATAGCAACTGCTAACGCTAATAGCCAACACCGGTCAGGACGCGTCGTGAATATGTTCTCATGCAGCGCTGTCATGTTGGTGATCCGTTGTGCTTTACAGCTGCCGGTAAACAAACCGGTAACAGCACGCTACAGCAACACGATTGTTTCATGACAAACACGCCGCGTTAATGAATAATCATTTAACTGCCCGAGCCCTGACATTAGCTGCCACCGCCAGTATCTTTAACTCTTGAGTAAACGCGGACCCAGCCTGTCAGAGAGCTCCGACCTCTCTGGGTGGTAGCGAAGGATGTTCCCCGTCATGTTCGTGGTGTTACCACAGTAAGAGATTTGACTTCGACAACGCTTACATGTGGCTTTCCTCATATCGAGCTCTCCTGCCGCATGCTTTTTATAAAAACCAAATAAAGTCCATACGTTTGATTTGAAGTGGGGCGGTGTGGGAAAGAGTTCAGACTCCGTGAAAGTACTCCGCTCGCTGCACTCCGCCATTTTGTCGCGTGAATTTGCCGGCATTCTGGTAACTATGGTGACACACGCGCTTCTATTTCCGGAAGTGTAGATGACAAAAGAGACAGCGAGCGGAGTATTTCCACGGAGCCACCCGAACTCTTTACCCCACCACTAAATAAATAAAAATCGATTCTTGTATGAGAATCGATTTTTTTAAAATCCCCAGAAAAAAATCGCGATTAATATAAAAATCGATTTTTTGGCCCAGCCCTACTAGATTCTCTCGTTTTTTTTTAATTTAATGGGTACAGAGACTGTTAGAGAATGTTAGATACCATATACTTTGATGTTATACTCATGTTATTGGCATAATGTAAAGAGGAGGCCTGAGGTCAGAAGACGTGACTCCGGGTTCGTGTCGGAATCGGAACAGGTAGTCTTGGGTCCGGTCGGTGCTCTCTGACAGGCTGGGTCCACGTTTACTCGAGAGAGGTAAAGATATTGGAGGTGGCAGCCAATGTCAGGACTCGGGGAAGTTTAATGATTATTAATTTATGTGGCATGTTTGTCATAAAACAATTGTGTTGCTGTAGCGTGTTATTACCGGTTTGCCCGGCACCTGTAAAGCACAACGGATCGCCAACATGATAATACTGGTTGAGAGAACATGTTCACGACACGTCCTAACTGGTGTAGGCTATTAGCGTTAGCAGTTGCAACAAATAGCATCTGTATCAACAAAGAAAATAACAACGTGGATTTATTGTTGTTTCCATCACATAGTCTATGTAGCAACTGAACTGGGTAGAAGAAGACAACTTTAGGTAAGAAAATCAAGTTTTATTCAACGCTAGACAACTTTAACACGAGCAACTATGGGCTGTGTTGTCTCGGTTCTATTTGGGTATCTTGGTTCGGTTCGTGGTCGGAAACTAAAGACTTGGGTCGGGTCGGTTCCGGGTCGGTTCCGGGTCCAAATATTGCGGGTCCTTTCGGGTTCAGACCTCCGGATTTATGATAATAGCTTGGGTTGAGTAGGTTTCGGGTCGAATTTTCACAGGTCCATTTGGGTTTGGGTCCATGAAAGTGGACCCGTAAAGACCTCTACCTCAAGGTAGATGAGGTTGTTTGGGGTTGCTTCGCAGCCACAGGACCTGGGAACTTTGAAGCCATTGAGGTCATCAGACTGGCTGAAAAATAAAAGAATCAAGGTTTTGGGAGTATAGACCGCAGCACAGTTGAGAACTGTGTATAATGCAAATGCACATACATCCCAATGAAATGAAGTAAATTTGCAAAGAGGAATGGGCCAAGAGTCCTCCACAATGATGTCAGGTGCTGATAAATTCATACAGGAAGCCACTACTTAAAGTTATTGCTGATAGAGTTTGCTGTAAAGCTGTTGAATCATGGAGGTACTTTGTATTACCCGCAGGCTTTTATGCTTTTGGCTTCACTTTTGTTAAATAAATAATAGCGAGAGCCTCGCTCAGTACCCACATCATGGATAGTGAGATAAACAGCAAGTATTCTGTGATTTTCTTCTTCTCAGTTCGGCCCCAACCAGGCAAACTATATGTATCCACTGAGACACTTTGGCATCGCCTCTGTGTGCTGCGCGCCTTCTCTCTACAGTAATAAAACAGCAAAGTGAAGTCAACAAGACTTGGAAGAGATTCATTATTCAGAGAACTCCATTGTGCTGCGCCGCTCAGTTTACCACACAAAGTAAAATTGCGCAGACAGAGTAATGGATATCAGGGCTGACAGCCTGTGCAAACTGGGACTTGTAGAAGAAATGGGCACTTTAATCATTAAGTGCTCAAAGTTACAAGAGGGTAACAACTCAGGAAGTGATATAAATTTGAGCTGTGACATGTAAGGTAATGACAATGAGGAAGCCAGTTCATCTTATTCAGGTCATTCCTCCCGATTCAGCGGCAATATAACATCCTCTTGATCTGAATGTGTCAGATTTGATCCTGTAGCTGGAGGCAATCATCTGTCCAATATCAGTCAGAGAGCTCTCACTTCAAATTCAAGCACCACCAGCCAGTGAACAGCCAAAGCGATCGCCTGTGTTGTTCTGCGAACAGTTCAGATTTGTAGGGTGCTGTGACATCAGAGAGCAGGATCAAAGTGGAATTATCCAGCTGACGGGGCCGCCTCATGTCAGTCACAGTTAGCTATTTTAGCTTGGCTGGCTTGGCTTATGCTAACCTATGATGCTAATTATAACACTTGACAATCATTCTGATCAAATCTGTGCAAACATCCTCATTTCAAGGGTGCTGTGACATTAGAGAACCGGATCAAAGTGAAATTATCCAGCCACCTCATGTCAATCACAGGTAGCTATTTTAGCTTGGCTGGCTTGGCTTATGCTAACCTATGATGCTAATTATAACACTTGACAATCATTCTGATCAAATCTGTGCAAACATCCTCATTTCAAGTGTCGCTACCAGTTGACAACTGAACCAGCTGAAGAGCTCCGCTGTGACCAGCTATCAGTCAGCCCGACCAGGAACCAGGGACTTGATCCTGACCGGACTGGGCCTCTTGGAGTTGCGTGCAGTGCTCTGGCTTTAAATTGTGTCTAAAGCGTCAGGTGACTCAGAAAGCGTCGCCTGTTTGGACTGGATTTGTAGGAGATAATGAGCTAACCATGAAGGTTTTGAGATCACGTGACCGTCGTGCAGGAGTTTGCTCATTTAAAGACTTATATCTCGCCATGTCTTGTTCTTTCTAGAATCATAACATTTGAAATGGCTGAGTGCTGTCAAATAAAATGTGTTTTTTGATTATAATAGACTGACCCTTTCCTCATAAGTCTCTTCTAATCTCTTCTAAAACCCTCTTAATTGTTGTCACACAGTCACCGCTAGTTAGCATAATGTCGACGTCCGAGTCAGAGCCCGTCTGCGGTGATTTATTTTTATATTTTGCCGGATTCTCTCAGCCATTTTCGTGCCCAACTTCCTGCCAACTCAGTGTCCTGTGTGTAAATTGACGCCGTCTATAAGCGACCAAGCGCCAAAATAGACCCTACACATATGTCTGGTGGAGATACGTGTGGAGCAGACGGCCGCTTCTGGTGCGACCACTCTCATTGACTCAAATGGCGGTGATTCAAAGTGGCTGCTTAACCCTCGAACCGCTGAGGCAGTCTGATGGACGGTGAATAACTTTGGACAAAATCTACAGGTCTGCCACTTCATGATGTTTCCTAAATATGTGTGTTCTATATTTTGTGAAGTCTTGAACATATTAAGATAAAACACGCACAAGTTCTGAGCTCTTACTCCTCGGACCACCACATCTGTCCCAGGTTAGACTGCAGGTGGTCCCAGCTGTGGGGCCATGCCGCATTAGAAATTTTTACTTTTTTTTAACTTTTTAACTCAAAAAGTTATGGATGGGTTTTGATGAAATTTTCAAGGAGTTGTCAGAAATGTGAAAAGGAAGAACTGATTTCATTTTGGGTGTGATCTAGAAGAAATCCTGGATTCTGGATCACTTTCAAATTTTCCATAACATTGCGGTCAAAGGGGCCAAAAATGTTGTTTCTCAATATCTCCGTTAATTATTGCCCAAAACTCATGAAATTTGACTCAGGGATTGACAATGGGAACCTCTATCAAATTTCAAAGGCTGATCCGGATCTGATTCCAGAATGCGGATTTTATCGCAATCAGTAAATCACTATATGGGGGAACTGTTGTAATTGGCGGAGGTCCACGCTCTCCGAGTGGTTTTCTAGTTACATTTAATTTTCATTTAATGTTTTTGTGGATCTGTGCATTTTTGTATCACTTTATCTTTTTTTTTTTTCCCTCCCCTTCCAATATGATACTATATATCCAGGTCTGGAGAGAGTAAGAGACAGAAGAAGAGAGAGAAGTCTCACCAGTTTACAATGAATTTGTGAGCTAGCAAAAACTAAAAACAGCCTATGGGACTGTGGCGGAGACTTTGCAACTTCAGAGAAGAGGACTGGGTTGATGAAATCTCAGATGCATTGATTGAGCCTCTGTATAAAAAAACTCAAAGCTCCACTGAGAGAGCTATTACGATGTCCACATCAGGTAGGGAGGGTTCCTGCTCAGACATTATTTTGTGAATAGAAACTGATTTACAGTTCCAGTCGACAATATGTAAAAATCTGAATAAAGAATTGCAGCCCATTCCTCTCAACCGTGCAGCCAGCAGCTGCTCAAGCGGGCATCACCACAGGTAGAACGATCAGATCTATGGCTGTTATTATCCCAAACATAAACAGAAAGTGAGCAATGATGAAAATAATAATACTACTAGGCCTGCTATTAACCCAGTAAATCTCATCAGACCGCAGGCGTGATTCATGTTCATGCATTTTTTTATTCTTCATTTTAATATATTTTATTCTGAAGAGAGTTTGTTAAAATACTGTAAGTTCTGATTTATATGTTTTATATCTCGTGAAACTTCATATTTTCTACTTCACTGCACATATCTATACTAAATTTCAATCAATAATTCAAAAATTAGTCACAATTACGCAGCAGAGAATAATTGAGAAGCACTGTTCTCGGCAGACCCAAAGCCTGTTTCGGTGGTTTGTTATGATGGATCTTTAAATGGTACTTTTTAAAGCCACCTCCTCCATCTCATCCAGGGAACATCAACATATTCCCACATTGTTCCTCCTGAAGGGTTTGACTCTCTTCTCCAGCACCCCTGCATAGACCTCACCAGTACGGGGATTCCACTGTCATTGGGACGCACCGTCTGGTTCCCCCTTTCTTAAAAAGGGAACCCACTGTCCCAGATCTCACGCACCCGTGGAGCCCTGCTGCTGTGGAGCTTTTTAACTACCTCTGTGACCTCTGTGGAAAACGTGCTGGCGGGATTAAGAAAACAGTTGAAGTATTTCTTCCACTGCCGATGACATTTCCAGCCGAGGTCAACAGCAACCCCCGACTGAAGCACTGCTTTAGCCAGAATCGTCTCTGAGCCAGCTAGAAAATGAAAAGTGTTGCTTTTCCCCACCTCCGTCTAATAAAAGACGGTTAGCACAGCTATCACAAAAACTGACAACTCCTCGTGTTGTACGGGGATATTCCTGTTGTTTCCAGGCTGCCCACACCAAATCATTCACGGTCACTTGCAGTGCCGGAGTCTAGTCATTTCTCACAAAATTCAGCGACATAATCAATGCAGTGCAAGCGAACAGTGCAGCCTAAATCAGTGTCACCTATTGTCTCCGACCCATTTACCCATCACTCATGTCTTGTACAGTACTGGTACAATTGTTCTTGTAATGTTATTGTTAAATAGAGAGAGTTGAAACAAAACCAGCTTCAAAAGCCACTTGAGATCAACCAGACGTTCTTCCTAAAACTTTGAGCTGCAGAACATCATTTTATGACCGAGTTATTTCCTTTACTGAGTCAACAAACAGCTGCAAGGAATAAAAATGTGCATTTGTTGATATTAAGTCATATTTATAGGGAAGAGACCTGTCTGACCAGATACCTTTCTGAATAAAAGTGCTAAACCCGGCGGCTGTAGTGACCTCCTCATCAGGCTACAAGATCACGTCTGAGCAACTCAAGGTCCATCTGTGTGCCAGCGGGGGGAAGAGGGGGGGCTCTGGAGACTCTGTCCTTTTACAAAGCTATTTCAAACAATCTGCAGTGCCTGAAAACCCAGAAACAGCTCACCTCCTGCAGTAGGAGGTTTTAGATTTCATTTGAATTTTCCCCTTTTTTTGTTTTTTCTGAATGTGCTGGTAATCTGCCAGGCTCAGTGGGAGTCGGAGTCACTCTTCAGGTATTCTGTGAGAGGAGAGAAAAGGCCATTGCTTGTTCTGTATGGCAAAGACCTTTGGAGCTGCTGTAACTCTGCCCTCATTAATACTCAGCGTGCAGGCCCTGCTGTCTCCACAGTAAATACGCATCGCGTTTGATTCAGACCGCTGAGTGCATGTGACGTATTTTACGGCCTCCGACGGCGCAAGTGGGCCAAATTTAGCTAAGCGATCTTTTATCTTGAGAGTCTGTCAAAAAGCTTCTGAGTGAAAAAAATGTCAATTAGCATGCTATTAATTTACAAGCTACAAGACAGTGCTGCGACTGTTCATACTCTTTCCTTGTTGGGGTAATGACACATCCCACTATTTAACTGCAAATGCTAAAAGCTTTCTTCATCACTTAACAGATTTTTTGGAAACTTGGGATGCAACAAATAAAGGCCCTACTTTGGGAAAAACACCTCCGACTGGAGGTGCATGGTTTTCTTTAAATTAGAAAGTGAATGAAGGATGTCTGCTTACTTTGGCATTAGCAAAAAAGAAAAAAAAGCAATATTGATCACACTAAATCCTCACTCATCACTCAAACTTAACACAAATCTGCTTTCCTCAGCAACGCCACAGATGTTTCCCTTTTTTTTTTTCTTCTTTTCTCTAGCAGGTATCCCTTGGTTAATGTTTTTGTACTTTCTGGCATCTCTGTCCCATTTATTACCCCTACCAACCGGTCTCTGCAAATGTAAGACAGGAGATTGTGATTTATTGGTTTACTTGGCCCACTCTTAGCCCATTACTGCATTGACTGTATAATATTCAACAAGATAGTGAGAGGATTCCTGAGGAACGAAGGAGCTGTTTTTAAGAACAAGGGAGACAAGCAGACTTGTGGCAACTACTGAGGAACACAGTTGATGAGCCACACAATAAAGTTATGGGAAAGAGTAGAAGCTAGACTCAGGATGGAAGTGAGCATCTGTGAACAGCAGTATGGTTTGATGCCAAGAAGAGTGCTACAGATGCGGTATTTGCTTTGAGGGTGTTGATAGAGAAGATCAGAGGGAGCTGCATAGTATCTTCGTACAGCAGATGACAGGGTGCTAAAAGAGGAGCTATGGTATTGTATGAGGAAGTCTGTAGTAGCAGAGAAGTATGTTAGAGTGGTGCAGGACATACGTATATGAGAGCTGGAAGACAGTGGTGAGGTGTGGTGTAGGTGTGACAGAGGAGTTCAAGGTGGAGGTGGGACTGCATTAAGGACCGGCTCTGACCCCCTTCTTGTTTGCTACGGTGATGGACAGACGGACAGATGAGGTAAGACAGGAAACTCCATGGACTATGATGTCTGCAGATGACACTGTGACCTGTAGTGAGAACAGGGAGAAGGTGGAGGGAAATCTAAAGAGGTGGAGTTATGCCTGAGAAAGAAGAGGAATAAAGGTTAGGGTTAGTGAGACATAATACAGGGGTTGGACAATAAAACTGAAAGCATCTGGTTTTAGACCACAATCTTTTATTAGTATGGTGTAGGGCCTCCTTTTGCGGCCAATACAGCATCAGTTTGTCTTGGGAATGACATATAGAAGTCCTGTACAGTGGTCAGAGGGATTTGAAGCCATTCTTCCTGCAGGACAGTGGCCAGGTCACTATGTGATGCTGGTGGAGGAAAATGTGTCCTGACTCGCTCCTCCAAAACACCCCAAAGTGGCTCAATAATATTCAGATCTGGTGACTGCAGGCCAAACGAGATGTTAAACTTCAGTTTCATGTTCATCAACCAATCTTTCACCAGTCTTGCTGTGTGTATTGGTGCATTGTCATCCTGATACACGGCACCGCCTTCAGGACACAATGTTTGAACCACTGGATGCACATGGTCCTCCAGAATGGTTCGGTAGTCTCTGGCAGTGACGCGCCCATCCAGCACAAGTATTGGACCAAGGGAATGCCATGATATGGCAGCCCAAACCATCACTGATCCACCCCCATGCTGCACTCTGGGCATGCAACAGTCTGGGTGGTCCGCTTCTTTGGGGCTTCTAACTCTCCTGGATGTGGGGAAAACAGTAAAGCTGGACTCATCAGAGAACAATACATGTTTCACATTGTCCACAGCCCAAGATTTTTGCTCCTTGCACCATTGAAACCAGTGTTTGGCACTGGAACAAGTGACCAAAGGTTTGACTATAGCAGCCCAGCCGTGTATACTGACCCTGTGGAGCTCCTGACGGACAGTTCTGGTGGAAACAGGAGAGTTGAGGTGCACAATTATTCAGCCGTGATTTGGGCAGCTGTAGTTTTATGTTTTTTGGATACAATCCAGGTTAGCACCTGAACATCCCTTTCAGACAGCTTCCTCTTGGGTCCTCAGTTAATCCTGTTGGATGTGGTTCGTCCTTCTTGGTGGTATGTTGACATTACCCTGGATACCGTGGCTCTTGATACATCACAAAGACTTGCTGTCTTGGTCACAGATGCGCCAGCAAGACGGCACCAACAATTTGTCCTCTTTTGAACTCTGATATGTCACCCATGATGTTGCGTGGATTGCAATATTTTGAGCAAAACTGTGCTCTTACCCTGATAACTGAACCTTCACACTCTGCTCTTACTGGTACTGTGTGGAATTAATGAAGACTGGACACCAGGATGGTCCGATTTAGCCATGAAACCTCCCTCACTAAAATGACAGGTGTTTCAGTTTCATTGTCCAACCTTTGTACATGTGTCAATGAGAGGGAACCAAGTGGAACAGTGAGGCTATAGGGAGCAGAGAAGGTGCGAATATGGAAACGAGTTGAAGAAAAGTATCAGGTGTGATAAAAGAATTTCAGCAAGAATGAAAGGAATGGTATACAAGATGGTGGTGATGTGTGGTTTAGAGACTGTAGCGTTGAGAAAAAAACAGAATCCAGAGTTGGAGGTAGCAGAGATTAAAATGTTAAGGTTTTCTTTGGGAGTGAGGGGGATGGATAGGATCAGGGATGAGTACATCAGAGGGACAACACGTTCATTGGTTTGGAGAGAAAGTCAGAGAGGCCAGACTGAGATGGTTCAGAGTACAGAGGAGGGATAGTGAATATATCGGTAGAAGGATAATGAGAATGGAAATGCCAGGAGGAGGCCTCGAGGAAGACCACAGAGGATATGAAAGAGGATATGAAGTTAGCTGATGTGAGCGAAGAGGATGCAGAGGATAGTTAGATGGAGGCAGGTGATTCGCAGTGGTGACTTCTGAAAGGAACAGCTGAAAGGAAAAGAAGAAGAAGAAAGATAAAGACAGCTACCATAGACTGTATAAAAAGAACAGGACAAACTTGTGATGTTACTCATAGGTATATATTGGTAAGAACTAACACAGGTCAATCAGAGTCAAAATAAGAAGGGCCCTGACTACGCAACGTGCTCAAATGTCAAATTTACTGAAGAGGCCAAGCGGCTAAAGTATGAGCTGGCCGTTTGAGACCAGAGACTTTGACTGTCAATCAAAAGACCACACCCTTAATAACGCTTAAATCTGTGGCGTCATATATGTTTAAAAAATTCAGCCTTGCATCCAGTATCACATCTAGCAATGGAGACAGACAGTAAATATCTTTATATCTGCTGTAAAGTTAAATATTTCAACATGGGAGTCAGTGAAGACTGACTTGCTTTTAAAGGCTGCCCCTAGAGGTCAATCAAGGAAATGATCTTTTCCTCACTTCTGCCTTGACTTCAACTCTGAAAACCGAATGTTGCCCCTCGACTTCAACTGATTTCGTTTCATTTCTTGGAAAAGTGCTTTGACATAAGCTTTTCTGTGAATTGGCGCAATGCAAGTTAACGAAACCGGAACCTCAACTGAATGTCTGAAGTTAAGTTGTCTTTGTTCTTTAAGTTGTTGTTTTAGTGATTGTTTTTATTATGTAAAGCACTTTGTGTCACTTCGGTAGAAAAAGGGCTTAATAAATAAATTTGATTTGATTTGATTTGGTTTGGTTTAAGTGTCAAAATTCACAAGAGTCTGGGTTGGAAATCGCTAAATTAAGGGGAAAACTGGAAGGTAACATGATCTTCTGCTGCAGACATTGCTTTATTACTATAATGGATCATGGATAAAACTGCTGTTTATGCTAAAACTGCATATTTGAGCTACTTTATCATTCTAATTAGCACATCTATGGGAGTCCATCCTATCCATTTTCCTACACCCACTTTAATCTGATGTGAGCTCATCCCGGCTGCCATGTGGCAAGAGGTAGCATGCACCTTTCAGTATCAACAGCGCACAAAGTGCGTGACAGTGTTGTTAGTAGAAACAAAAAGGAGTTTTAGTGAAGAGAGACATATTCTTAGACTGTTGCCAACAAGTTAGAGCAGGAGAGAAGACAGGAGCCCCAAGAGACTAGAACCCGATGGTGGAAAGAAGGAAATTAGTGGATGGATGACAGAAGCATTGATACATACTGCAGACGTTACATAAGATATGAAAGGAGCCATTGTGACCTAACCTTTTGAGTGGGAACAATTAGTGAGATATGACCACAGCTGGAGCTCAAAGATGAGACTTGAAACCTGACAGGAAAATTACCTCTCTTTGTGGCCCTAATATCTAATTAGTCACGGATTTCACTTTATAGAAATAACTCCCACAACATCTCCCATCATGAACTGATGCCATGCAGTTGGTTGCTGCATTTCCCGGCTCACCAAAACCTGCTACCGCTCTAATCTCACATTATCACCATGGCAAACAGGGTCAAAATGATCAGATTGAACTTTGCCTGTGAACATCTGAAACATGTTTCATGGTCACTTACAAGGAAAAGTTCACGGTTTTGTTTGATTTCATAAAGATTTTGACCTTAACTGCATGTGACTGAGATGTCAAAGCGAGTCAGGATGAACGCGCATCTAACTGGCATCCAACGTGTACCAGCCGCTGGTGAGCGATTCTGCGCAGGCCTGACTGACGGCAATGCTAATGTTGTTTCCCTTGGCTGATTGTTTATCATACGTATGCCAAAACATGACATTTGATGGCAAGAAGTTTAATGAAAGAAGCATAAATTCTTTGCTCATCTAAGCAGATAACTTATGAAGGCTTTATGTATATATATGTATATATATGTATATATATGTATATATATATATATATATATATATATATAGCCTTCAAGAGTTCTCTGCTTATGAAGACTAGATATGCACACAGACGCAGACACATAAGAGTTGTCGATTACCATTTAAAAGCAGCGAACCTTTAAAGCCAAGTCATACTTTGAGCTGATTAAAGTGACCTCTTGCAGTCCTGTGGCACCCACAACTTTATAATTATTATGTCTGGGATTGATCAGACTCGCTCCTCCTGAAACGGGGAAGAGAACTGAGAAGATGCTCCCTCAATCGACATCTAATTTTCTCTCATGTTTTTTCATGCTGGTCCACAAAGGGTTTCACATTTCTCCCTGCTGAACTTCTGTTCATAAAACTCACTCTTTAAAGGACTGAATTGCGTGTAGAATGATAAGTTGTCTTCACTCCATTTACCAGCCTGTCTACCCACTCTCCTGTTATGGCAACCTGCAGGGTCTGATAATGGTCCACACGGGGGCGCTGCTCCACAATTATTCACAACAGCTGAGAGGAAGCACACAACATTGGTGTGCTAATTTGGTGTTTCCACTCCTATTGATTACTTTGTTAACTTGAGATCTACGGGGGCCTGGCAAGGAGCTGAAAAAACTTTGAACAGGGAAAGTGTCTCTGGATGTTAAGTGAGATAAAACCCACCGTCCTGCAGAGTCAAAGGTAGGTCAATATACATGTGCTTATACTGGGGAAGCTACTTCTCTCATTTAAGACTTTTACAAAGAAGCAAAACATTTTTTTTTTTTTTTTTTTTGCATGTAAAAGTGTGGAAGGATTACTTGGAAAATCAGAAATTAAATAATTTATTACATAAAATGTTACTGAACTGTATTTGTAAGTTAATATGCTAGTACAACTAGGACAAAAGTGAAACCCAGGTACCACAAAATAAAACTCAGATGGCGTGGGCCAAATATGGCCCACATCTGTATTTTCTTTGGGCCACATTTGGCTTTAACTCAAAGGGCATGTGGTTCTCCAGACTCGGCCACATATCCACCTGACACGGCCCAGTTTTTCCATGTTCTTTGGACCTTTGGCCCACATCTGGCCTCACAGCACATGCTGCATCACATGTCAACACGAGCTTATGAAATATGGACCACATCTGACTAAACTCATGTTTGGCCCAGTTCACGAACTTTGGCACATATCCTACATAGCGTATAGCAGTGCTATAACTGGGCCATAGGGGCTAAAAGTAGCAAACGTGTCTGCTATCTAGGCTTTCAGTAACCTGTGTCAAAATTGACTCATGATATCTGGGCCACATCTGGCCCACACAACTGTAGCCCAAATTAAACCCAAAATGTCTGGTAGCTCAAAACCAAAAGTTGCCACAATTTCCCAAGATCTTAAGCCTAATTCCCACATATTTCTGCGCACTCCTGTGATACATCTAGAAGTCAATTCATTCCTATATAACCTTTGAAATAGCAGTAAAAAAATCTCTTTTTTCCCTGTGTTTTCCAGAGCATTATTTGCCTCAAGCGCATTAATAATTTTTTAACTCACGCAGTGGATTTTGGAGAGAATGTCTTCAGTGCTAGCAAGCTTTTGAAAAACAGATTTATTTCAGTTCGTTTGACTGTCTTGTGAGATTGCATAGGCTACAAATGTAGGTCGCTATAAAAATAGGAAGTATAGAACGAGACTTAAAGTTAAGTTGAGTCCGACGCAGAACTCAGAAAAGCTACAGTTCATTGACTGACCACTAGGGACTGGTTCCAAAAGACAGTCAATCTCGGTCCAGCCATCCGATTTCCATTTTGAAATTTAAAAAAAATGAAAATGACTCTCGTTTCATTTTTTGTCTTAAAATCAGTAAACGGAAAACAGGTGCTGTGTGCATAAATGGAAATTTTTAATTGAGAAAACAGTGCCCCTTTTTCATTCTCGACTTTGCTGTAGGCCATGCACTCCTCAGCACAACAACAGGCCTTACTTGGGAACATTAATACAATAATCTATTAAGTGATAGAGATGATGCACTCGGCTATAAGATCATCAGGTATCATAACTGCACATGCAGTCCTTCATCTATATAAAGAAAAGAGAAAACATAAATGAATAAACCTCAATTATTAATTGAACTTTATTGGGTAAATGTTATGGTCTGCATTTCCACACATGTCTATGAAACTTTTTTTTTTATTTACAGCACCACTTCAAGAACTATTATGTATAAAAACATAAATCTTCAGTCTCAGAGATGTGCCATCAAGTCACTGACAATTCTCAACTTTTGTAATCTACGAAGTTCTGATATTTTATCATTTATAAACATGAGAGACGGCAGGATGTCCAATAGTTCTAGCAATGTGCGCTCCCGTTGAGAGGGATGCATTCTCATGGCAGGCATGAATTTCTCTGCATAACAACTGCGCTTTAAAAAAGACCTACAGCAAAGTTGGGAATGAAAAAGGCGCAATGTTTCCTCAATTCCAAATTTCCATTCATGCACACAGTACCTGAAGTCAGAGAAAAGAGCCATTTCCTGTTTTTGGTTTTTCAATTTTAAATAGGATGCAAATCACTTTCTGTTTTTCATCTTTCTTTTTTTTTTTATTTCAAAATTGGAAGGCCACGACTTACATGGACCTACGTAAAAATGTGTATATTCATATTTTATAGAGAAAATTTTTGCATATTGTTTGTGCTGTTAATTGTGTTAACACACAACTGCAACTGCAACACAACTGGCTGTGGGTTGGCCTGGAACCATACGGGGATGAAACTTAAGTTACCACCACATGGGTCCCATTGAGCTCTTCTCATCCTCGTTCAGCACAGGCAGCGCTCATTTCAGATGTTGTCTCAGGAGTGACACTTGAAATGAGGATTTTTTGGATCGACTGGATCAGATCAAATATAAAGTACTTTTATTCGCATCATTGGTTAGCATAAGCTAAGCCAGCCAAACTAAAAAGCTAACTGTAACCGACATAAGGTGAGTGTGTTCCAGTTGGCTTCCAGGCCTGATCATTTCTTGCAAAATGGTGTCACGCAATACATGGAAAAAGAGGCTTCAAAAATACTCTTCAGAAAACCTACAGGTGATGTCACAAGGAGTTTGTCCAGTTTTTCTTTACGCAATCTACACATTTGACCATGTTTTAGGTCAAAACACCAAAAACGTACAGTATAACAGCTCCCTTTTCAACCATGACTTTACAGCTTTGTTCATAGCAGCTGACTTTAGGGGGCGGAGTCAGACACTTGACTTGGCTCTAGCCTCTGCAGGGTCTGCATCTTTTTAAATTGATTTTACAACTTTGTGCAACCCACTTCAGAGATATTTTAAGTACAGCATGATGTGAAGTTCAGTGAAGAAAATGCACTGTATTATAAAGCAAAGTGTCTTGCACATTTGTGCAATTGCAAATTCAAAATATATTCATCTAAATTGTTCACAAAGATCAACAACAATACTGAAAAATAGCATTTGATACCTCTTCCCACTCACAAATGCAACACTTGACTGTGAAATGTAACCATCAAAATCAATTCAATCAATTATTCAAAAATATTTTTTGCTTATTGTTGTGTGATCCCATATATCATATATACTCTGAATATATTTTTTTCATAATAATTATATATTTTCATTGAAATGTACATTTTAGTCAGGTCCCCGGGTTTTCACTCAGTGCTATTACCATAACACTTCCTCCTCTAAAAAAAAATTGGGACATTCCTTAGCCTACATGTTACACAGGAAGTTGCATTCATTTAGATCTTGTGAAGGTCATGGGAAAGCCAAAGTTCTCCCTTTTAGTTGTCTTACATCATGACATCATGATTTTGAAGCTATAACAAACAAGGTTGATCCTAACTTACTGTGCTGTTACCAAAATGATCTCTCATGTTATGTACTCTATATTATATATATATATATATATATATATATTATAAATCAGCAGTATGTGCTCACTGGCCTTAGGTTCTTAGCATGTGAATACTATGTCGCTGTATTTTATATATTTGCCAATAACTATGGTAAAAACTCAATCCTGTTACTTTTAACTTCCGTTACACATATGCCTTTTTTCCATGCTTTTTACAATGACATGAATTTTGGTAACAGGACTGAGGGGGGAAATGCAACTATCTTCTGTTTAGAAATGCAATAAAGTAGCCTGACAATGCTTAGTACACGCTAAAAAAATTAATGTTTGTTATTACATACATACAAATTAAGTGTAATGTTTTAGTGTTACAACAAGCAAAATGGCACTGATAAGTTAAAATGACCCATATGTCTCCTCTGCCATGGGTCTGTGATGTCACAGAACCCTTAGCTCACGAAATGATGTGTTATCAGACTCATGCTTCCCATTAATAAGTGGTGAGCATTTTTTCCATGGAAGTTTTTGATTTGGTACTAACTTATCACTCCTAAATTAATGCACCAAACCACAGAAAAAGTAATATTAATCATAATTTCCCCTTTAAAATTAGGACATCATGTAGCCCTCTCTACAGTTCTGTATATGAGCTGTGTGTGTCCCTAAGTCCTGGCATGTTCATGGGGGAGATGTGCAAACTGGTATTTTATAAAGTGGGTCACCGGCCTGCTCATATTTCCACAGCAGTTGTCCAGCGGCGGTATAATTGATCGGACTGGGTGTGAATGGCGGCTCTTCAGCAGCCAATGGCGGAGCACCGGATGCGAGATATCCGCTGCAACAACAAGCACTCTGTTCCCCCTTCAGCTTGACGCCATGTACAGCCCAAATCCCGACCTCCTCTCCGGAAAGAAAGAGAGGAAAAAAAAGAAAACAACGCACGCGAAAAAAGTACTCGCAACCCCTCGGAGTCTGTCGGATAAAACGCACCGAATGAAAACTGCTCGTGAACCGGAGTTTTTGTCGCCGGTTCCTGCGCTTGTTTGCTTTCTCTCATCATTTCCAACAAGACTGGGGCAGAGTTTACACTTTGCGGCGGCGAGTGATTCAAGTTTTCGCGTGCTTCAACGCCTCGTGCTCTTGCGTTAAAAAAAAAAAAAAAAAAGAGGAAGAACATGGGATTTACGCTTTAACGCAGTTTTCCATTACAGTGCACTCCGGTTGGAAACTTTATAAATGGATTTTACTGACGACTTTCCCGACTGAGCTGTTGGCGTAGGGAATAAACGCACTTAACTTGGACTTATTTTTTTACCTAAACGGGAACTAAAGTGCCGAAAGCACGGTGAGTGCAGCCATTTGTAACATAGACGTTAATTTAAATTGAAAAATACTTGGTCGAAGTTGTGCCGTAAACGCACCATTTTCTCAGCAACTCTTCTCTTAATTTGATTTACTTGATGTCATAACTAGGTAATTGTTTGTTTGTTTTGACAGTTTAAAATTTTTTAGGCTGTTTTTATTTCTTTTTTTTTTAATTGAACAGGTGTTTTCAGGTCTTCTGAGATTAGTCTGACTTAAGCCAACGACTTAGTCCTCTTACTTTCACCTCACTGGTGTCTTTATTAGGAACTAGTCTTATCTAAACTGCTGTTTGTATGTGAGTAGGAGGGCTCATACTCGCTTTCACTCCTAACATTTCTGGCACGTTTTGCATTTAATGTGCATTTTTAAACCTCACACACAGAATGGAAATACATGCATCCTGTCCAACTTCTAACATGTCATCTTTGAAAACTGATGCTCTTTGCCTCCCACCCACTGTGGCCAACATGGCCAGCTCTCTAGTCCTCTAAGTGGACGAGGGGGGCCCCTCTGACAGGCTAAAAAAAAAACCCTTTGAGTCCCCAGGAGAAGCCCACAGATGTACAAAAACCCTCGTGGATGCTCTCAGAGATGCTTCCTCCTCCTGCCAGACGCCAACGACCCCACGGCGGCGCGGCCCTCGCACTCAAAGCGGGCTCCAAACTTTTATCTGCTTTTTAGAAGCGTTAATGTGAAATGTTTATAAAAAGGGGAAGGTTGCTGCTGCCTTTGTCATGCAACAAACAAAAGCTCTTCATGTATTGTCATTGAAACGGGGGGGTAGTGCTCGGTCTCCCCCAAGATGGCATTTGCCGTCTCATCAGGAAGGAGAAACGAGGCTGCTGCTGTGTGTTTCATGCATGTTAGAGAGCACTCCATGTACTAATAAGACACCAGTTTAATAAAGAGTGTCGAGGCTTTGAATAATTACGTACATTAACATTCTGTTCATTGCTGATTTAGGAACTGGTGTAAACTTTCAGTTGCTACGGCTTTGACCCGTATCAGTCTCTTCTACGGTGTCCTACTTTCCCTTTACGCTCAATAAAACCATGTGAACAAGCTGAACTTTGATCTCCAGGATTCGCCAGCAGTCTTTAAGAATGGAAACGTTGACCCCTGTTTAACTCGAGGTCCACTATTCAGGTTGCTTATTTTTCTAGAGCAGCACCCCAAAATATATGTAATAAGCACACGTATGACGCAGTACAGTGCAAGCCACAGTTATTTTCCAGTCTCCTGAGATGCATATTATCTGGAGTTTTTCTGTGGCCAATGATGGTTATTTGAAAGACAATAATTTGGGGAACTAATTTGGTCTTCCGCAGTACTTTGTGTACATAACGGCGCAAAGACAACAGGAAGTAAAGATGTAATGGATGTCTGCTGGGTATTTTTGCTCTTCGTGTGTGGTGCCATGAGCCCCGACGATCTCTAGGTGATATCGTCTCTTGCGTAACGTTTAGCCCATGTTTTGTCATGTGTGCGGGGCGACAGAAGCGCTCACAAAGAAAGAGAGCATCTGAATTCAGTTGGGGTATGGCCTCGAAAACATAAAGCTCGGCTGTGGAGGTTGGCGGTGCCTCGAGCAAACAAGCTTTCCTGTTTTCTGATGTACACAAAGGCCTTCTGTAGCGGCGGCTCCAGAGACTCCCTTACAAATTAAAGGAAGTCTAAAATCTGAAGGGCCGAACAGCCGAGGCCTTGTGGCTCCTGATGTTACAACAGGTCCATATCTCCTCCCGATACCGATTTTGTGTGTTTGTCTCATTTCCATAGCAGTGCTAGTACAGATATGCGAGGATTTGCATGGCATCATTTGCATGGCTTGTCTCGCGCACGTATAAACCGTCTGTATCCCTTGCAGGACTTCAGATGTGTCCCCGGCCAGCCAGAGCGGCCCTTCAGTCCCGAGATGGATTCCAGAAGTCAGAACGACAACGACGGTGGAGGAGGGGACCAGGGGCGGTTGCCGTCATTGGCCGGATCGGTGAGCGCGCAGCATGACGAAGGGAGGCCACAATCTCGCCCTCTGCAGACCGCCGACGGTCCGCCAGATCCGGGGGTGAACGGCGGGCAGCTGCTACACTCTCCACCGGTGCTATCTCTGGATCAGCTCAGGAGAACTGGGAGTAGTAATCAGTACACAGAAGGGCCGACAGCTGCTCAAAGGTCTCCAGCTGCTCAGCAACGGCAGCAGAAGAGTGACTCAATCACACCGCCAGGTTCAAGGACTGCTGAGCAGGAGGAGAGGCCTAACAACCTCCGCAACCTGACTTCATTGATCCAGCACGGGAGCGCAAATGGTTCCATCTCTTCCAGGGAGAGCGTGCTGTCATCCTTCAGCCGACGGGACTCCCAGAGCAACATCAGGACCAGCGTGGGGAGCACCTCTTCAGGCCTCCTCGGCAGCCCGACGACTGACGACCGGATAATCAGAATCCAGCCGAACTCGGAGGAGCTGAAGCCCCTGAACAGCGAGCACAGGTTGCGAGTGGTGCCGGGCGGCGCTGCCGCCTCGAAACATAAAGGCGTACACTCCAAGTGCGAGGACTGCGGTCGGTGTACGTGTCCGGAGTGCAGTCGTCCACGGGTGCTTCCTTCCTGCTGGATGTGCGGCCGGCGGTGCGTCTGCTCGGCGCACAGCGCGGTGGAATACGGGACGTGCGTCTGCTGCGTCAAGGGGCTTTTCTACCACTGCTCCAGCGACGACGAGGACACCTGCGCCGACAAGCCCTTCTCGTGCTCGCAGTCGCACTGCTGCATCCGCTGGACCGCCATCTCCTTCCTCTCCTTGCTCTTCCCCTGCCTGATGTGCTACCTCCCAGCTAAAGGATGCGTGGCGGCGTGCCAGAGCTGCTACGACCGAGTCACGCGACCCGGCTGCCGGTGCACGAACTCGACGCCGCTCCGCTACCAGGATGACGGCAAGCCGACGTAGGCGATACTAAAATGCAAACATCCGGACAGACTCCACACTGACTGAACTCATAGGTGCATTAGAGCGCGTTTCTGTCTTCTTGACCAGAATTGTCAAAAGTGGCGTCAAGTCCTCATCTTTTGATGGGAAAGTTGCTACTGAATGCATTGGAGGTGCGTTCACTCGCCCCAGCATTAGGAGTTCCACTTGACAGGTAAACCAAAAGTGCTCCACATTTTATGGTATGAAGACATATTCAACTACTGTTTTGTCCTCAAATGATCCCTTCGCTCAAGTGCCCAGATATAATGTCGTTGCTAAGAGACTCCAAACAGACGAGCCTTGTTTTTGTTTTGTTTTTTTCTTTTAACATTTAATACGACTTATCTTCTACGAGCAGATTCCTGTTACTAACTGTATGTAAAGTAGCAAATGAAAAGGGTATGTACATTAGAAACTTGAGTGACAGATGTTTTATTTTTGTATGTATAATAATACTTTCAACTGTGAAAAGTTTTCCGCCATGAGAGGCACCTTGATAAATGCGCATTTATATGAATCAGTCAACTTTCATTCATACGACGTTTTTACATTCACTGGAATGTACATCAATCATTTTTATGTAATTTACAAAGGAAAGATCTTATCCCTTCTGATGTAAATTGTACAGTGACCTTATATGAAAAAATTTATTTTCTAATTCCAACATTGCTTAGTGTAAAGTTAAAAATATATATTTATTTGGAGGTTTTATTATTTTATCTTGAGAAATATTTATTTTGAGAAGGCGTTGCTAATGTGTCACCTCTTCCGGGGCTGTAGGAGTGTCAAAGCTGGATGAATAGTTCACTATGGATTAGAAGACAAATATATTAACGTTCAAAATTAAACAACCTTGAAGTGTGGCGGAGTATTCTTTTTCCTGTTTGTTTTCTTTGTGGGTTTACACTTTTTCACGGACTTGTCGTGTATTTTAAGCCTACATTTTTTATCGGAACTGTGGCACAACTCTATAGCCAAGCCCTTGTCGCTTTGTCATCTTATAAATCAAGCACTCCACCTGTATTTTTGCAGATATGCATTCATGTAAGCCTGTTATTACACTCTGAAATGAACCCGAAGTTGGGCCAAACACAGTCCTCTAGGTCTTGAAGATACTAGCTCCTTTTATTTTCCATTCCTTTCCTTTTTTTCCCCCCCAAAATCAAAGGTTTGTTCAGGAATTCCTTGGTTTTGAATGTCCCTGCAGGCGAAACATAAGCCTGAAACATAAAGCTCCTGACACTTGTTGACAGCACACGGACGTGTTTGCAGCACGGTATGCTTTCAGGGCCGTGATTGACACGCCGAGGCCTAACCTGCTCTCACTTGTTTGTTATTCATCCCCGGCCTTTCGGCTGACGAGGGGAGGTTGTTTTATATAATTATCAACTTTCACCTATTTTACAGAAGCTGGTGGACGAGATGGAAACATAACAGCCTGAATCCCATTAGGGACAGAAAAGCCGGAGTCGATCTTGTGTTTAGTCTTAATCTTTCCAGTCGCAGGCCTGCTCTCCACCTCCATTGTCGAAGCTGTGAATGAAGAGGGGAAGGGCGAGTGGAGGGGGGGGGGTCAGGTTGTTAGGAAGAGGAGACTGCAAGGGTTAAAAGCATCACTTTGAATGACAAAGACCTAACAGTTTACCCCCGTATTCAGCTGGGCATGCATTCATTCTGCTCTCAATGGTGTGTGGGGAGGGTTATTTTGGCTCCCTAACGCTCCTCTCAGCTACCTTGTTCCTACTTGGTATTCCCATAGGTTTCCCAGTCTCTTATGGTGTGCGGTTGAAAAGGAAAATGGGTCATTTTTAAACTGCTAATGAGAAATTAGTCATATCCATCCATCCATCCATTATCCAGACCCATTTAGTCCTATCGAGGGTCGAGGGAGAAATTAGTCATATTTTCATCTCAAATTCTAAATATCCGGACATGTACGGATATTTAGAATTTGAGATGAGATGTCTTGACATGTTGAAAGTCTTTTCAAATGATGTGTTAAGGCTTCTTGACAAACTATAAACCACCGTTTACACACCCCCCCCCCCCCAAAAAAAAAAAAAAAAAAAAAAAAGGCCGCGTTTAGCCAATAAACCTAGAAGAAAAGACGATGAAAAAGTTCTGGTGCAAAGATTGTTTATTCACCCAGCAGTCACAGTAATTTGGCAGCAGAAAGTGGCAGGGGGGAGGAGGGGTGCGAATTGTGGAAGAGGGGGGGAGAAAGGCGAAGAAGAAGGCCCCCAGAACGGCTCTCTTTGTTGGTTTTAGCCACCGTGGCCCTGGCGGTTCATGGTGGCTGTGGGGCAGAGCGGCCTATTCACCCTGCTCACCAAGGCAGAACGCAGCACAGGAAGACAGGAAGGAAGCGAGGCTATTCTTCATGGAGGCATTGTCTGTCTGTCTGATGGCCAGGCTTAAGCAATCAAACAGCACTGAGAGAGACGGAGGGAGAGGAGAAAGAGGGATTGCGGGGTGATGACAGAGATGTGTGCCGCCCAGTCAAAACTACAAAATATAAAGAAAATGAAGGAATCAACGGCAAAATGAAAAGCCCTTTAAATCTCTTGTTGCAGCTTTTATTATAAGGTGAAATTCCGTCTGAGAAGAGGTTATGATGCAGAAATGAGTTTACATAGAAGGGTAAATATTATATAGAGTCTAAAACTATGATATTTAACTGCTAAAGTCCTGCTGGGCAGTTTATACAGTCATGGGAGTTTAAGTCCAATTTCATTAAAAGTGATTGTTTTTCTGCAATGCCATTTGTTTTCCCAGACATTCAATATGATTAAAAAAAAAAAAGTCATCCTATCATTAACAGCCTGTACAATTAATCACTTTAAAAGCAAACAAAAAAAATGAATGAGGAGTAAAGTTGCTTACTATCAGTTCTTTAGTTTGGTTGATGATATTGTTTTTGTGATCAAACTCTAAAGATTACTTACTAATAGCATTTCAATTTCCAACATATTGCTTTAAATACCTTTTGCGAGTCTTTGTGTAACACTCTGATCCAAATCCCTGCACAGACTCATGATAAACAGCTTAGAAATGGCATCAAAACTTGCTATAGCAATCCAGTTGTTGGTTAGCATGTGGCTAACTTAGCTGTGCTTTAACACAATTCCACCTAAACCAGAACATTTCCAGTTTAACTCACATCTGCGCTTGACCATGAGAGTGTGCGTCACGGCAGTAATGGATTCAGGAGATTCATGGTGAAATTCTCTGGAAACCAGAAGTAAGCACAAAGCTGAAGTTAGCTTGCCAGTTAGCTTCTAGTTAGCTTAACCCACAGGTGTTAATGACAGAAGTTACATGATTTTCCTTACATCACTGGATTAATATGGGCTTAAACTTTTAACTCTCAGCTAAAGTAGCAACAGTACAACTGGTCTGCTGTGTTTCCCTTTAATTTTCAAGTTAGCTTAAAGCTTGCATTTTTTTTATGTTGCTAAAAATGACAGAAACAACAGGGGCACGGGGATGTCTTTGCTGCCCTGGATTGGTTAAAGAAATAGATTGTAAAGGCTGTTAAGAGAATACAAAACCTAAAAAAAAGGTCTTGATCATATAAAAGATGAAAAAGAATGAAGTGAGTACAGCTCATAATGTGATCAGTTAAATGACTCAAAATATCTGCTGTTAACACTGTCAGTATAATCCACACCTGCACATCATCCAATTACGCACTCGTACGTGGTAAACGTTGCTGAAAAAAGTACTAAAACATACTATGTGTAGGACACTTTACACACTAAGCAGAAATTATGTAAAAAAAAAAAAAAAGTTCAACTTTTTTTTTCTCCCAAAAAGGCAAAAGTCACTTCTTTAAGCTAGTGTAACTTTTTTTTTTCTTTTTTAAAGGAATTGTTCCTAATTTGACAGCTTCCTTCAGTCTTATTGCAAGCAGCTTCCAAAGTGGGAGCAGATAGCTTTCTTTAAAACTTTCATTTCACCAATCAAATCCAAACTTCACAGCGTTGACTTCTGAAAAGTTGATGTGAGTGGTTTGCTGTGAGCAGTGGGCCAAAAACATCTGGCGTCATCGCACTCAAGTCAGAAAAAAAAATTTTTTTTTTTTTGAAAGAGCTTGATTTTTTTGGAAATGTCAGTTATTTTAAACAACATGATGTCAACAAGTTGGTTAAATGCAATGTAGTAAATTTTATAAAAATGATATCGGGTGAATCGTTCCTATTTAGGGTTAGGAAGCTCAGTCTCAGCTTTACAGCTGGTAAATAAGTTAAAAAAAATTACCTGGTAAATAAAGAAAGGTGCTTGAACCCCACAGAATGAGGGTGTTACAGGAGAGTCACCCCACCTCTTGAGTACCACTGAAAACATTTTCTCAGAAGCTGAACTTTTCTCTCGTTTTCCTACGTGGGCGGTTGAGAGATACATGCACAGCTGACGCTGCGCGAGTGGTTTTACTTTCCACTGAGGCTGTCACACGTCTGTGTGCTTTCACTCACGATACCACGTAAGAAACCGGATTAAATGATGCCTGGCAGCCTAACTGAGTGACCGTCATCAAAGTCCTAAAACTTCCAAATTTGGAAATCTTTATTTTCACATTAAATAGACACGCTAGGCTCATTTTTCTAGCTTCGGGGGAGCGTCAGGTGAATTATGTGGCAGTCCTTGAGTTTTAAGAAGAAAAAAATAATCTAAATCTCATGCAACTCCTTCTGTCTCAGTGACAGCTGAACTACTGTTATGCCTTAAGGAAGAAGATTACAGCAGCCAAGAAGGCAAATATAGAGGGAGCAAGAGAGACACTAGAGAGTGCATCCGTCATAAAAGTTTAGAGGGTGTGAGAGAGATGGAGGGCGTGTGTGCAAAGCGGCAGGCAAGTCTTTGCACATGTTGAAAGACGGTAAAGAGCCGGACCTGCAGGTGTGCATGTGTGCTCTTGCACACGTGTGTCTACGTATCTGTCAGCATAATCAAGTCCTTCGCCCAGACAATGAAGCCCGACTGGAGGCCTAAGTCTAATAGCAGCACTTAACTTCAATCCACCACAGGAAGTTGGCTCATCTGCATGCGTGTATACGCTCACACACAAAGTCAGTCCATTACTGACAGCCAGTGGATATTTGTTGGCGACACCGTGGCTGCAAGGTTCTTTACAGCTTAGCGGCCAATTGTTGTTCACCCAGATCCGCGCGCACACACTAAGAGCTTAGAGCTTCAGTTGTTATCCTGAAAGGCAATCCTGATCCCTTCGCTACACAGTAGGACAGACACACATAAAAAGAGGAATTAGTGCGGTCTGACAGCTCACTATACCGCATGGCATTTAACGTGTGGATGTGTGCGACGGTGGCAATTATGTGTGCGCTTTAAGGAAGGTACATGCACATGTGGATGCATGTGTGTGTGTAATCACTAACAGACTCTGAATTATATAGCGACGGTTTACATACTGCGAGGAGAATGGCCGGCGTTTAGCTCTTATAGCCTCAGCCGAACATTTTAATTGCTCACATGTAAGTAGGTCAGTCACGCAAGTCGGAGACCAAACGGTATCAAGATGCTTCGTGAGATATTATCATAGAAAGGAAACTTTAAAGTTGTTTTTTTTTTTTTAAATCTCAAAATGTGAAAGTTGAATCAGTTAGAGGTGTTTTATCTTCTTTTTTCTTCAGCGTATATGCCTATCATGATCTGATAGCATCAAATATCATGAGCATGTAGATAGGAGCTACTGTTTTGGAACATGTTGTAACTGACTTTAAACGGTCTTTGCTTTTGATATCTGTGCTGTTTTAAAAATGCAAATAAATTCTCATCAGACATTAGAAGGGTAACAGCAGAGAAAATGAGGTAATGCAATGAAACTGTGAAAGACAGTTCTCTCTTTTTAAAAGGTATGTTTCAAATTTTCTGAAAGGGTTTGTTTGAATTTCTTCTGAGTAGTTAGTGCTTTATCTGGAGTATACAGCAGTCAGCAGTCTCTAATTTGGAAAATCACAAAGGAATTCAGACAAGGAGCTGGGCTGACAGCTGACTGAGGAACACAGAGGAGCAAGTTTTCCCCCATTAAAACAGCTTAAATTAAAAAAAAATATCAATTCAAGTACACGTTATTAATTTCCCTTCAGGTAGAACGAAATACAAGAGGTTCTAACGAGGATTACATGGACTGGGTGCAACATGGTTTGTGCTGTGAAACAGTCGAGCACCTTTACAGGCACAGTTTAGCTGAGCTTCGTCTACAGCTCAACTAGGCCATTTAATGGAAATCCTTTCTCTGCCCCAAATATACTCACTGGCCAGTTTATCAGGTTCACCTGTTCAATTGCCTGTTAACACAAATCAGCCAACCACATCGCAGTAACGCAATGCTTTTAGGGATGTGAGTGTGTTCAAGGCGATTTGTTGGAGTTGATACCGAGCATCAGAATGGAAAAGAAAGTGGATTTAAGTGACTTTAAATGTGGTATGTTTGCTGGTGTCAGAAGGGCTGGTCTGACTATTTCAGAAACTGCTGATCTTCTGGGATTTTCATGCACAAGCATCTCCAGGGTAGGGTCAGAATTTGGTGTAAACAACATGAAAGCACGGATCAATCCATCCTGCCTTGTGTCAATGGTTCAGGCTCCTGGTGGAGGTGTAATGGTGTTAGGGATATTTTCTCAGCACACTTTTGGCCTCTTAGTACCAGTTGAGCATGGTTTAAAGACTAGAACACCTGAGTATTGTTGCTGACCTTTATGTGCCCATCTTCTGATGGGTACTTCCACCATGTCACAAGGCTAAAATAATCTCATACTGGTTTCTTGATCATGACATGAGTTCACTGCACTCCAACGACCTTCACAGTCACCAGATCTCAATCCAACAGAGAGTCTTTGGGATGCGGACATTCTCATCAGGGATGTGCAGCCAACAAAGCTGCAGCAACTGCCTGATGCTACCATGTCAAACCACTGAACTACGGGGCCAGTGCATTTACATGCAGGGATTAAGCTCGACTTAAATTGTACTATCTGTGTATGTTTGAGTTAACTAAATTCAGAGTTAACAAAACAAGAGTTTGTGAACAAAACCTTTTTCTGCTGGTCCATGTGATGTTTTCCACTTGTATTCAAAAGCACATCTTTGCACAAAATCATCATTATTATTACCAGTTTTTTTAAATACAGACCGCAATGTCTGCAGTGGATGATTTTTGTTTCAGTGAACCCCAGCCAGTTTAACGTATGTCTGCACCATTTTTATATATTTGATACATAAAGTAAACCTTGTCACCACAGAGTGAGGCTAATTTTGAAACATACGTAAATTCCGGCAACTCTTCAAAATCTTTTTTCTTCCCCCCCCCTTTTTTTTTTTATTAAACCCATATTGGTTGGTTTAACAGCTGGCAGATGCTGAAAGCAACACTGATGACTGTAAACCACAATATTAAAGCTGCAGATGGGAAAACCAAAAAAACCTAAATGACACTAAAACATTCAGAATAGCTCAGTGAAACAGCAGGGCAATGCTCTCATGTACTGATAGCTTGAAATACAGAAAAGAGTAGCTTTGATCTGTTAAAGGAGATGTATTATGAGCTTTGACTTCATAAGTCAACATGGGTTCCTGAGGTGTTATATAAAACCTCTGCAGGTGGAGTCAGACTCCGTTGCATTTCTTTTGAAACTGCTGTTAAAATTGTTGAAAAAATGTGTTCTGACATTTGAAGTATGGCAAACACAGCAATAATGAGACTCTGGTCTGGGTCTGTGATGTCACAGCTGCAAATCTGAATGGCTCACTGGTTTCAAACACCCAAAAAAAGTACATAAAGTACATAAAAGTTGATAATTGATTTAAAAAAAAAATTCATGCCCCCTTTAAGTCTGAAAACATTTGCATGCTTCTCCCTTCAGAGCTTTAACTTCGACCCGCATTTTACACACCATCATCAGAAGCTATTAGCAACGAATAGTTCTATAATCAAAAAAATAATGTTGAAATGGTACCATATTTAGGAATTACACATCAACATTTTTTTAAAGAATGTTTTGACACAATATTAAACACACAGATCTGTTGTGTTGATGAAAGAGCCACTGAAAGTATTGTGCTGATGAAAGACTTTGAAAACCTTGTAATACCACTTTTCCCCATTAGGGGTGATATAAATAACTGTAGTGTTTACTCAACTTTTGTACATTCAGATGAAGAAGAGAAAGTTCGGCTACCTGAAGGCATATTCTATGCACATATCAATCATGTTGACAATAAGCGCCCCGGATAGACTATAAGATTGCTTTCAAACTGACCTAATTTTAAGCCCGATTTGTCAGATACCAAGCTCAAAGACAGTTCAGGGGAAAATTAGTAAGCAGTTTTTAGCTACCTGTCAGAACTTGATTGTCATGATGTGTGAACAACCCAAAGAGGCCTTAAAGATGCTGGCCATCCTGCAATGTGAGGTCAACACGCTATAAATCCACTTTTCCTCAGTTTTTATTTTAGCAAATAAAGGAATACAATGATCCCTCGCCAATTCGCGCTTTAAGTTCAGCGGTTTTAGTTATTCGCGTATTTTTCAGAAATATATAATATGATGAAAAGTGGAGTGAGCATAAACAGCAGCCAAGCATGTATAGATTTACATTCTCTGTTAACCTACAGGAGCCGAACAATACAACCTGTGTGATGTTACAAGTTCCTGCAGTGCCAGAATGAAGTGCTCGTTTCATGCAGAGAAAACCGGACTTTTTCTTTTGTTGTTGTTAGCGTGTTAGCTGCTAATTATGAGCCAAAAATAGCACAATACCAGCAGTTTCTGGAGACCAGAGGCTGTGAAGGTAACAGAAAGACCACAGTTGAGCCTTTGTCTTGTTTTGCTGCAGTGCCTCGCTACTTTTTTGTGCTTTTTAAACATATTTTAAACACATTATTTAGGCTCGGGGGGCTTTTGATTTTCGCCAGTCCCTATTAACCGTGAAAAATAAAGGATCACTGTAGAACAACATGCAGAACATATCAAGTACCATTAATTGTGATAATTGTTTTTAATTCTGTAAAGCACTTTGTGTTGCATGTCCTTGCAGGGTAAGCGCTCTACAAATAAAGATTGATTGATTGATATCCTAACAGAACACTGCACTCTCAGACTGTAAGCTTATTTCCTAGGGTTCCTAGGGTTTCCAAAATTAAATCTTAAAGTTAGGGCTGGCTCAGATGCCCTGAACCTTTTTTTAAACTATCCCAGACACTTTTCCCAGATCTCTCAAAACTGTGGCTGTTAAGCCCCTTTTGAAGGAAATTAACTTGGATCCTTGAATATTAAATAATTACAAGCCAACTGCTAATCTGGCCTTTATTGGAAAAATGATTGAGAAATCTGCTGTTCAGTCCGGCTTCAGATAAAAACATGGCACTGATCAATGTCTTACATGATATTCAAGCTAAACACTGTTTCAGGTAAAAACATCCGCCCAGGTGTGGCTGGATCGTAGTTCAGCTTTTGATACCGTGGACCATAAAAACCTAGTTGACAGACTTACAGGTTACCAGGTCCAGTTCTCAGTTGGTTCAGTTCACATCTTGAAGGCAGGCCATCTCCATGACCTGTGGAGTCCCTCAGGGGTCAGTTCTTGGACTGCTAAAATTCAATCATTATGTGCTTCCTCTAGCTCAAATCATACATGACAGTTTGGCTGATCACAGTTATGCAAATGACACTCTGATTTACTTGGCTCTTTCTCCAAATGTCTGAGACCATTAAACTCACTCTGTCAGTGCTTGGAGCAAGCGAATACTTGGATACAGTCAAGCTTCTTCAATTAAATCAAGACGAGACACAAATAATTCTATTTGGCAACAAAATTGAAGGAATAAAAGTTGCTTCCCAGCTTGACTCCAGAGGTATCAAGAGAAAAACACAACCAGAGTTTTAATTGACTCAGCTCTGAGATTCAGCAGGGCTGTAACCAAATCAGCTTTTTACCACCTCAAACAAACATCAAGAGTCAGAGATCTGATGCCCAGAGGGGATTTAGAGCTCATCCATGCCTTCATCTCCGGCAGACTTGGCTACTGTAACGCTCTTCTGTGTGGTCTTCCCAAAAAGACGATTAGACAGCATCAGCTCATCCAGAACGCTGCTGCCAGAGTTCAAACAAGAACTAGGAAAACTGAGAACATTACTGCATTTCTGAAAACTTTACGCTGACTACCAGTTTCCTACAGAACAAACTTTAAGGTGTTTTTGTTAGTTTATAAATCAATTAATAACATGGAGCCCACAGTATATTTTTGATCTCCTTGTAGTATATAAACCAAGAAAAGCTCTGAGATCTTTAGGGGGCAGTCAGCTAGTAGAACCTCCAGTGAGAAGTAAACAGGGAGAAAATGCTATTAGCTGCTATGCTACTATGCACCTCCAGGTATAAATAAACTTCTTGTTGATAAATGTGCCCTAATTTTATTAACTCTTATGACAATATTTCTTTTTAATCTTCATCTTAATGTCTTTGTAAAGCACTTTGAGTTACCCTTGTACCCTTTTACAGATAAACTTGACCTAGACTGGCAGGGACCTCCCATGATGCACTGGGCTCTTATTTCATCAAAGCTGCTATTTTTAAAAAAAAAAAAAATGTAGCTCCGTACAGTGCAGTAGACATTACGTAATGTATTTTCCTATTCAAGTATTTGCAAACCAACTTCTCCTTTTTCAGGTGCCTCATTCGCCCCTTGCAGCCCTCCACCTGAATAGCACCATTGAGACCATCAAATTATTCAAATGACACCACGAGGAAGGAGGACAAGGAGATTTGCAAGTCAAATCTTCACATAACAGTTATTACAGAAAAAAATGCAACTATGCAACACACACACATACTTCAAAGTCCACCCAGCTGGGAATAGATGTCTTTCCTTCTAACTGGAGCTGACCATCATGTCAGTGAACAGATAGTAATGTCCCAGAGAATTCTTATCAGTGTATCCTCTGTCATCCTACTGATGTAAGCTGGAGAGGTGAAGAGAAGGCGGGAGAATGAGTCCATGTGGAAGGAAGATACGATCAGCCCGTGGGCCATTCAGCACCATTAAATACAGATTTAACCTTTTCCTTGGAATCAAACTCAGTCATGCATCGGGCATGTCACAGAGGCTAAAACGCAAACTAAACCCAGCTGCACTACACTGATAGCTTATTATGTTTGAAACTTTGAGGGAAACATTTTTGACACAAAAATCCATTAAAATATCTTATTGCAATGTGTGTCTACATCAAGCAACCAAAACAAAATAAGGGGATTTTTGAAACTACGAAAATATGGTTCAGAATTGTGCAACACATTATTATCTTTAAGGACGAAATGGGGTCGGAAAAAAAAGCATGATTGTGATTGGACATTACTTAAATGTTTGATAAAATCTAATCAAAGGAAGTCATCAGTGTAACTCGTGGCAGTGTTGATAGTGAAAGTAAGAGCAATTTCACACATGAACAATATGAAGAGAATTCGAGGTATAGGGACTAAATAAACCACTGATCTGTGACGCTAGTGGAAAAAAGAAATGACTAGAGTTCAGGAGGAAGAGTAAAGACTGAACGATGGGTGAAGGGCTACATCCAATACATATTCTGTGGTTTGCAAGCTGCAGGAGCATTATTATGATATGAGGCTGCTTCAGTTAGGTCAGGTCTTTGTTCAGTAGGCCACAATGATGCCCTGCTGATGACCAGAATATAATGAATACGCAGGTTTTTTCTAGTAACAGACTGTCTTGTCATCAAGGCATGATCTTGGTGAAAAGTTAATGCAACTTTAAATGGAAATAAATGGTCATGACATTGCACAGGCTGATCAAACTGCTACCACCATGAATGTGTGACGTCGTAATCAAAGCTACAGGATGGTAGGTGTGCATTTTAAGCATCTGCTACAGACGATGTAGCTGCTACTGGCGGTTAATTGCACATAACTCATAAAAGTTCTACTTTCTTCTCAGGGTGAAGGTTTCTGAACAAAACACATGAGAAGTTGTATTTTTATGTAAGAGAGTGGCCTCAGAAAATACTAATCACTGACAGGTTAAGGTCACACCTTTTATCGTTACAAAATCAGGGACTGCATTTAAATTAGGACATAATTTGCATCATTTTTGATGTTCCAAAGTAACCCCTCAGAGATGTCTACCACTTAGCAGCTGCTGCTACGTCTAACCCACACTTTGTTTTTATTATCCATCTAGTTTCCACTTGACTTGCATGTAATTGTGTTTTTATTGTTTCACTGTATGTGATATATGTTTACAGTCTATGTTTACTATTTATTTTGTCGCACTTAAATCTGCTGTCATTTTTCTTTGCTTTAAATGTGATGCACTTTGGTCTCATTTGTGTTGTTGTAAAGTGCTATATAAATAAAGTTTGATTGAAACTGATTGATTGAACTAATGACATTTGTTGCACTTTTTGTTGATCCTTGATCTTTATGGTTATGCAACACTTAAGACATAATTAACTAAAGCTACAGCAGCAAATGATAAACTGATCATCCAAATTTCTCAAAAAAGCAGCTAACATTATGTATCCCAGGTTCAAACCTACATGCAACCACGCCAAGTTTAGATAAACATGGTGAACTTGTGTTTGAGCATTTAACTAACATCCATAGACAGTATAAAGGGAACTGGACAAACCCTCTGTGATGTCACCCATTTTATATCACTTTATATCACTTTATATCATTTATCCATATGAAGCACATGAATATTCACCCCATTTACAGTCGTCACGGGCATCAACTCTATCTGTGAGGTCCCAAACTGTAAATATATTTATGTCTGCTGCAAAGCTGGAGATTGTAATATAAAGGGTCAAATTAGAGTCACCTGCTTTTGCTAGCGGCCCCCAGAGGTCAGTCGAGGAATTGCACTTTTCTGTACTTGAGGGATCAAGTCAGTTTAGTCAACTGGATGTAGCCCCTTAGTTTAAACACAAATGCTTGCAAACCACTTAACTTGCATAAATATTGTGAAAGTGAGTATTTAGTATTTTATTGTCACATCGTATCACGCTCACATTAGCATTTATTTTAAAAGCACCACTCCCAGTCGATATGTTTCAAGGAGAAGCTGGACGGGACAATCACAGAAACGTTCTGCTTCATTCTAAGCTTCTTCAGTGTTGAATAGGTTTTCCTGTAAGGGTGGCGGTGGACTTAAACCGCTCACTTCCTTTATGAAGGCTGCGGTTGTGCTTTAGACTTAGTTTGCAGCCACAAAATACGTAACACGTAACACAAAACATTTGATGAGAGGGAAATGGGCCAGTGCGTCATGTAAAAGGACCTCTGCCCTGCTTTCAGTCGTTTACCACCAAGCATAGCTATTTTCAGTCTTTTTCATTAGATATTAAAAAATGGATGTTTTATCCATGTCAAAAGTTTGCTTTGTGTTCAAAATATGAGCGCCCCCTCATTCCTGATGCTCCCTCTCTTGCTTTAGGAAATTGATCTTTTGAGTCTGACAGGCAGCTTTGAGAGCGCTGCAAGCCACAGGGTCTGGTTACCATTCACAGGTGCGGCGCGCTGACAAGCCGATGATGACAGCCGGAGACGAGTCAAGTTGTGTTAGTGCGCGAATGTGTGTGTGTGTGTGTGTGTGTGTGTGTGTTTTCCCGGCCCGAGGACAGAAATTTGTCAATGGCTGCAGAGATTGTCAAAATACCTGAAATTCCTGCAGATCCCAAACAACCAGTGACAAGT